>JARVZY010002745.1:0-67000 GCA_030686995.1 Artemisia argyi
AAACCACCCCTGCACCAGGGGTGGGTCTCATAAGCTTATTTTCTAAAGTTTTTATTTTAAGCTTACTTGCATCATAGCCTGAGGTCTTTGTGGCTTTAGAGAGCTTATTGTAGTGTCCCTTTATTCAAATGCTTGTTTCCTACTCAGTGCTTATGCCTATGCTTATATTGTACCCCATGTCACAAACTAACAAGTCAGTGTATGGCAGCTTGTTTCTTAAGCTCTTTATGAGCTTGTAAGTGGGCCCCACACTGTTCTCTCTAGCTTGTTGGAAAGCTGGGGACACCGGCTTTCTAGAACAAAGCTTATTCTAAGCTTTGGTTCCCTTGCCCTTAGCTTAACTGAGCCTGCTAAACACCCTACCCACACCTTACACTGACCAACTCAGTGTGGATCACTCATATTTAGAAGCCCTTTTAGAGCTTATTTGTGGGGCTTATGACTTGAACCCTGGCTTATTTTTAAGCCCTACTATCCAGCTTTTAGGGTTTCCTTTCAATTTGTATCCCCAAGCTGCTCTGTGGGCCCCACAGAGGGCTGCAAAGTACCCTCTTTGCCTGTTTGGAATTCAGGTTTTTAGTTTTTTGTATTTTGCTTATTTCCTCTTTTTAGCTTATTTCATTGTGCCTTTCTCTTTATTTTGACTTATTTTGTACCTATCTCAGTACCTTTAGCTTATTTAACCTTTGGTTCTTAGGTGGTAGCTTATTTATAGCTTATTTAGTTAAAAATCTCATTTGGGCTTATTTTTGTGCACTGTTGGGAAATAAGCTCTCCACAGAGCTTATTTGGCCTTTGTAAAAAAGTTTCCTTTTCAAAAGTTGTTTATAATTAGTAATAAAATAGTTTTGTAAAATAAAAATTGAAAAATAAAAATATTTTGCAAAAAAGGGGAGGCAGGGGTCGAACCTGAGACCTCCCCCTTTGAGAATGATAGGGGTGTACCTGGATGACAGTCGCCCTTGGGTCTTTTTTCATTAACTCTTTACAAAATTAAGTATTAGACCCATTGTTGTGTTGTTGTTGCAAATAAGTCCTTATAGCTTATGTCTGCTTATTGTTAGCTTATTTTGCACTATACCTAGCTTTCATTTATTTTTATTAGGACCTTATTAACATGTAGTATTTATATAAAAAGTTTCAGAATTTTAGAAATTAGTTTAGTATTTATTATAATTAAAATAGTTTAATTAGGTATTAAATAAATAATAAGTAATTAATTATAGAAATAGCTTATTTATAAGTATTTAGGAATTTTTATATTTTTATAAACTTTCCGTCACTTTAATGTAGTTATAGAAAAAGTTTTATAATTTTAACTTTTCATTTAGTACTTATTATAATTAAATTAGTTTAAATAGTTTAACTAAGTTTTAATAGTTTTTAATTAATAAAAATTAAGTAAAAAGTCTAAAAAAATATTTTCTTTTTCTAATAATTTTATTGTGTCATTAGGATCATAAAAATATAATTTGCATGTCCGTAGGGTTAACGTAGCTTAAATCTCACGTTTTATTTTGCACGCTCGCGTTTTATTTAAATAAACTTTTACGTTTTTAAATTTAGCTTACTTTCTTAAAAGTAGTTTGTAAAATAAAGAAAAAACCAAAAATATAAAAAAGTGATAGCTTCTATTTAAGCCCTTTTGGCTTATTTTTCTGCTTATTTATAAGCAAACTCTGATTTTAAGTTTTTAGATTACGTTTTAGGTTAACTAGGTTTCACTTTATTGTTAAGATAGTTTGTTTAAATCGTTCTCATTCGTAATTCCTTAGTGTATTCATTCAAACCCTTATATACCATTTCCCGTCCAAATTCACCCGATCACAAACCCGTTTTGATTACCATCACACCTCGTCGGGACATAACGACCCGGGGAAACCCCTATACTTCCACGGAGATTGACTCTTAGGCTGTTTGACTTAGTTGATCATCACCTGGTCAATTTAGGTTGACCGTTTGGAGTCAATCAGTAGTTTTGAAGTAAATATGTATTTTTACTAAAAGTATTTAACTATAAATATTTTTATTAACGTTATTATTTTCACAAATAAATTAACATTTATTGATCATCGTTTCGAATCAACGTTACAAATAACTACGTAAAGTTATTTTGGAATATTTTGAAGACACCCGAATGGAGATCACCGTACACGAGACATGTCACATGTCATTTACGAATTGAATCTAAGACACCGATGATATATATATATAGGTCGCAAGTCGGAGGAATTTCATTGCTTGTCGTAGCAGTACACCGTCACTTTTGAGCACCGTTATAATTTACACACCTGTCAGGTGAGTTCATGGACCCACATTTTTAATTGTTTTTAAACCCCGTGGGGAGATACATGCTATAAACCTAACACAAGTATTTTCTGTATGCTGTTACTATCTGATATTGCCTAAGTTGACACCCGTGCTACAATTCCCTCATATCACGAACCTTAATCACTTGCGAGTGAGCGCGAATATAGTTGGTAGATCTATCAGAACGGCAGCCCACCTCTGTCAAAGTGATCATTTGGCAGGAGGTGTGCTATATTCGAGGTACCATGGAAATTTGGCACATTTCCTGTCACCGAGGGCCCCCTTTTCATTTACATCCTCTGTGGTGTAGGTGATTGTTATTATCTTTATGATATGTCGAATCGATGTTAAGGCTTGCGTTTCGTGAGGCTTAGGAGCAATATTTCACTTGTTTAGTCAAGACCTGTCTATCTTGGCTTGTTTATTTCAAATGCTTGACTTGTGTTCACACTATTACTATTTAAACTACTATGGATTCACTCAACCGTTGTGTTGACTTTTTAAGCATGTTTATCTCAGGAAATTAGCAGGCATGGTGGCACGGAACTGGCAAAAGGGCACACAGGACCTCCCTTTTTATTTCAATAATTATATCATTCTTTTCAAACTTATCACTTCTTTCGCGAAACAATTAAAATTTTGGAAAATGTTTGTAACTCTGACTACTTTGAGTTTTCATGGAATGATATTGACTATCTTTTGAATTGTTTTCTATGAGTATGACTGTGTACTAAACTGTAATGACTCCAATTAGACTTCCGCTGCTTATCAAATTTTCGGGGTGTTACAGATTAGCATCAGAGCCATGGTTATAGAGATCCAAATGATTTTTCAAAACATTGGACTATAACCTCACCGGATTTCTAAACAAACTATTTATCACCAAAGTGCCCTCCGTGCCAGCGCTTGCCAACGTCATGTTTTAAGGTTTGATTTTAGCACCCATTGCATTTAGTTCACTATGACACTATGATCACTATGCATGTAGCATTATGTAGACTAAATGACTTATATTATTACTATTTTGGGATATTACAATACCATGTCGCCCCCGGTTGTTATTTTGTCTGACAGTGACGATGTCATGCCGGCATCATCCACCTATCCTACCATTGACCTATCTGACTATGACACCCGAGACACCCATGATTCTGACCATGACACCCTACCTGTATCACCTGTCATTCCATCTCCTGTTCCATCTGGAGACCCATCTGCTGATACTGAGCCCTTCGAGGAGGGTGAGGTTGCTTCGACACCCATTGATTCTTTTGCTATTCAGCCTCTTTTTCATCCTGTCTGTGGACCTATGACACAGGGGCAGTACCTTTATGAGCAGTATCTCACGTCTCAGCAGTTTCTTGCGGCTGATGACCGTCCTACACCACCTGCTAGTCACCACACCGGTTCAGATGCTGATGACGAGTCTTCTGACTTCGATACTTCTGACACTGCTGCTTCTATCCCACCACCATCCCCGCCTGCACCGATTCGTCGGCGCAAGCGAGTGAGGATTCTTGAGCCCTTTGAGCCTGAGCCTTTCGGAGAGTTGTTTCGATATCATGAGGGAGACTTTACCCGCAAATTCACGACTCAGAAACGAGTCTGTATTTTGCATGCTTCTACTATTACACCACCTGTACCTACATCTGTACCATCACCCACACCTGTACTACCACCTGTTTCTATGTCTGAGCTGACACCTGTAGCATCACCAGCACCTTCACCATCTCCATCATCATCACCTTTATCACCGTTACCTAAGCCACATCCTTACATGCTACCTACTTACACCGCACCCCGCTCTTCTGAGGTTTTGCCACCCATGCCACCACCTATGGTTTTCTACTCTCAGACTACGACTGTGCCGATAGCATCACCTACTTCGTCACCTATTCCATCACCATCACCTGTTCCTACCGAGACCCCCACCTCACCCGGCATTCATAGATTGGTTGACGCCCGCCGATGGTCGTTCTTGTTGGAGTGCATTCATAGATGGAGGTTTGTTGAGGGATCTCCTAGGGCTGTTGAGCTTGGAGATGGCTCTTCAGCGGTGTTACCGGTTACTAGGGAGCCGATACATCATACTATCCCTCTATTGGCTGCTAGGTTCGTTAGACATGAGGATCGTCTTGATGAGCTATTGGGTGTTATTGAGGAGATATCCTTGGAGAGGATTGAGGGTATGCAGGAGGAGGTCGAGAACCTGGTAGTGCATAAGACAGCCTTAGAGACTGTATTTGAGATGATGGGGACCGAGATCGAGGAGGCACAGGATACTATCACTGAGTTTGGTCATTGACTAGATGTTCAGAGGCATGAGATGGAGGATTTGAGAGAGATAGCGATCGTCACGCAGCAGATGTTGGAGCATCAGACTCAGGAGTTGGCCGCATCTAGTGCTACCATCCACACTCTGTCAGCCACGATTGAGGAGATCCATGCCCGAGAGAGATCTAGAGATTTATAGATGTTGGAGATGACCAGGATCACCAGAGAGCTGGAGAGGAGATCAGGAGGCGCACCTGGACCTTCATAGATCTATGACATATCATTACATTCAGAGACATCTTAACTTGCCGCCTGTGGCATTAATAATGTTGTATCTTATTGTTTTGTAACAATGAATTCAAAATTATTAAAACTTTATGTTGGTTATGATTGTACTGTATTGATATTGATTTTTGATGTTCTAGTTGTCTGATCTTTTATTATGCTCCCATATTGAGATTCATTGTAATTTCCATGTGTGTTGTTACATGTCGTGATGATTATTTATGAATGATATGGTTTATACTAATGTATGTATTCATGGTGTGGTTGTGATATGTACTTTGTGATGATCTCGACTATTATGAGCTTGGTTATATTATTTTTCTTGTTATTGATCGATGTTTGGGATTCTTACTTATACACTTGCGATTTTATAGAGTTATGGCCCCTAGGAAAACCGCTACTGCTACCTCGTCACCCGCTATGACCCAGGCTGCTATCATAAAGTTGGTTGCCGACAGTGTTGCTGCAGCTTTGGAAGAGCAGGCTGCCGCAATGGCACGAACTAGTAGCAATAACCGAGCCACTGTAGAAAGCGAGTCCGCTGCGACTCGGAAGTGTACCTATAAGGACTTCATAGCTTGTAAACCATCCCACTTCAAAGGTACTGAAGGAGTGACAGAGCTTGCTCGATGGTTTGAGCGAACTGAGACTGTGTTTGTGAGGAGCGGTTGTGCCGCTGAAAGCAGAGTCTCGTTTGCTACTGGAACATTGTTGGAAGACGCGTTGTCTTGGTGGAACGCAACTGCTCAGAAGATAGGTGTGGAGGAAGCCTATCAGATCACCTGGGCTAACTTTAAGGAAAAGATGCTGAAGAAGTTCTGCCCTAGAGGTGAGATCAAGAAGTTAGAAGATGAGTTTCACACATTGGTTGTGAAAGGAAATGATCTCAGGGCTTATGATAGAAGATTTCAGGAGCTTGCCACACTTTGCCCTTCAAAGGTTTCTGATTTGGAAAAGTTGTTGGAAAAGTATGTTAATACAAATATCGCCTAAAAACGTTATTTATATTTTACGATCTTTGCTAAGTTTTGTTAATGACAAAGTATGAAGTTTAGCTATAAGTAAATCATCACTTTAAGTGTTTAAGTCTTGTTTAACTAAGGTTTACATTTCCTTTTAAACAAAACATTGTTTTTATTTCTTAAATTAGAAAGTGTCTTGTCACATCACATTTATTTCTTAAAATAGTAATGTCACATCACATTTAGGGTAAGCTTTGTCCATATACATTTATGGTAAGAAAGAGTGTTTGACTAACCTTATGCTTTCTTGCAAGTCTTGTGTTTGACTAGAAGTAATGTGATGTGACCTTGTTTGGTTTGGAAGATTTATTGCAAAAACCAACTGCAAGCCTGGCAGTACCCTGGGGATACACGGGCGGAACCCTTCTGAGGGGTCCGCCTGATCCGCCAGACCTGCAGAATGGTTTGCTATAAATACCAAACCATTTGTTAGTTTTGAGTTACCCCTTTAGGACATATTTTCACATACTCTCTCAACTAACTCAGTAACATTTTGATTTGTGTGATTCTCTTATGTAGCAAGGGTCTTCACAAGATCATTCAAGAAGTTACAAGCTTCAACTCTAAAGTTGCAAGTCTTGGTAGCTTGGTCATGCATAAGCTTTGGTAGTTTATGCTTTATTTGTGTCATGTATGTAGAAGTGATTGGTTAGTATTTTAGGCCTCAAAATACGTAGTGTGCCAGGAGTTGTTGTATCCTTGTAAAAGAACTAACGGGAGTGGTTGTACCCTTGGTAAAGAACTCGACATCTAGCTTAGTGTCGGTAAAAGTGTAAGCAACGATGGGAGTGGTTGTACCCGTGTAAAAGAACTCGACATCTAGCTTAGTGTCGGTAAAAGTGTAAGCGACGTTGTAAAGGTTTTCTCCGCCGGTGAAAGGAGCTTGTTGATTTGTGCTTATAACTCTCGAGTTGGAAACTCGGGGCGTGGATGTAGGGCAAGGAAAAAGAGTCCTTGTAGCCGAACCACGATAAACAATCGTGTTGTGGTTTGATCGTTTCTTTCTAATTACATGTTGTTCTTTAGTTAGAATAGCTAGTTACATATAAAGCTTTTCAAAGAACTAAACAAGTAAAGATGTGTTTATATCTTCAAACAAAAGTAAAGCTTTTCAAAGAACTAAACAAGCAAAGTTAGGATCATCACAAGCAAAGCTTTTCAAAGTATGAAACTAGTAAAGTTAGAATTGTTATTCGCATGAAAAGCTTTTCAAAGAATCAAACACATAACGTTGTGTTTATATCTTTAAGCAAACGTAAAAGTTTTTAAAGATATTCAAGTTAAAAAGAATCCAAAAAGCGGTAAACTATTCAACCCCCCTTCTAGTTTTCCACAATTGGCATCAGGAGCTACGTTACTCAAGATCTTTAAAATAGAATGTATTTTAAAACTTGGATCGATCCATGGATTTTGAAAATCTCAAAGAAGGGCAACCTATTCAAAACCCACCGCTATTTGAATAAGAAAACTTACTTGAATGGAAAAGTAATTTTTGAAAACCATGTGAAATCAATTGATCAAAATCTTTGGCATATTATATCTTTTGGTGATTTCAAACCAAAGAAAACAAGTTTTAGAAAACCAAGATAACTATCTTAAACTTGATAAAAATACTAAAGCTAAAACAATGATTTATAAAGCTTTAGTACCAAATATGAAAGAATGTATTTTTGTCAAATATGTTAAACTTTCATCAAAGAATTTGTCAAGTCAAAGATGATCAATTTGATCTTACATATGAATTAGAAGTTTTAGAAAAACTAATTGATAGACACTTAGTAGAAGTTAATACATGTGCTACTAGTTTAAATGTTTTTAATGAAGGTACAAGTGAAGATGAGTACGTGTGTTTTGATGAACTTGCTTGCGTATCATGGAATGAAATGGATGTTGACGAAGACAATGATCCGGTAGTTAATTATCAATTTTTTGAAACAACAAGCAAGGTGTAAGTGAAGATGATTACTCATGTCAAGCTCGTAGTGGACTTGCTTGCGATTCATGGAATAACACGGATGAAGATGAAGCCAACCATCCGGTTTGTGATTCTAAACTAGATAAAACATCAAGCAAGGTACACTTTGAAACCAAACACTTTTGCTTTGACAAATTTATCCTAGAGTTTTCTAAACTAGAAAATGAGTCTAAACGTTTATGCAACATGGACCTAAAAACTATCTTCAAGAATGAGTCTTCAAAATCTTTTAAGAAAATCTTTGAAAAGGAAATCTTGTTAGAAGATAAAATGCCTAGAATAGAGAGTTATGTTGAAATTGATCTAGAATGTAAATTATGTCTAGATTACAAACATAAGATTAAAAAGCAAAATGAGAAAGGAAAATCATTAGTTAAATTTGATGAAAGCTCAAAATCTCTTGAAAGATTGTTGAGGAGTCAAAGGTTGTTTAAAGATAAAACCGGATTAGGATTTAACTCAAAAGCACCATTAACTAATAAAACAAAGCAAGTAAAATTTGTCTAACCTGGAAGAGAGATTTAGAGATAATTCTATCTCTAATAGAAACTCATGATAAAAGAATTAAGATTATCATGCTCTATGCTTTTATATGATTGTCTAACCTTCTTGGATACATGAGTAATTGAGTTTCAAAGCGTGTCGTCAAACCAAGACTCTACGCGTTGTGTTTATCCTCTTGATAGCATCTCTATGCAATTTAAAAGGTACACATTACTTCAACTTGACTTTAATAGTCTCTTGCTTCTAGCATTATGTGTTAGAATATGTGTTATTAGTAATACTCTAAAAGTGTTTACTTGCTATTAGTAATAACTAGGATTAGATTCTATGAAACAAGGAAATTCGTCTTTAGTACTAGTAGGAGATATAAGGTGCTTTGGTTCTTTAACCATCAAGAGATAAACACGAGAAACTCTTGAGTGAGTCTCACTCAACTCTTGCTTACAAGTGAGCTAACTAAGAATTTCCTAAGTGTTAAAATGTCTAATACTTTTGTGATGCTTGCAAAACAAACCTTTGTTAAATAACATTCTCAAACACCATACTTTGAGTTTTAAATTGTGTTTTTCCTCAATCACTTCTTCATGATAATCTCACATAAAACACACAAGGTGAAATAAATTACCTTAGCTTACATTAGGATGTGTGAAAGAAAATGAGTTTTCAACATCTAGGATTTACACATCAAATGTGACACATAGTCTCATGATGTTGTATCTCTTGGACTTTTTCAAAACAAATAGAGTTCATAGTTTCTTAAGTAAGAAAACCCAAAGAGTCGAGGAGTCGTTGAATATAACATTTAACGAGTAATCTCCTCCTTCTAAGATATCATCTTTGGTAGATGATGACTCAGTCGAAAGTCCAATGATGGCAAGACAAGCATGGAGTAAAAGTACAAAATAACATCTTCTCACCTTAAGTCAAACATTGAATCAAGCAAAATTGACAATAGTTATAAAACTTGATTTATTGATCATAGATGTGTCTAAACAAATTCAACAAAAACAATTTTTGGAATTTAGAGTAAAACAACTAGTGAAACAAAATATACGTTTCGAAGTAATCATAAGTGTCAATATTTGAAAGTCTTTTTGATAATAAAAGCAAACTCCAAAAGCAAGGAATTTTAACTTAAAGACATTCTTAGTTACTCTCTTGTTCTCAATGGTTAAGTTATTGATGACTTATCAAGAATGAGATTAGTAAATCCGTAGGTAAAACTAAACGTAGAGAAATGTTTGGAAGACTACTTGTTCTCATAACAATTAGATTCAACATTATGTTTAGCTTTTGTCTATGTGCTCGTGTTAAAGAAGATCCTAAAACAACTCTTTAGTTGAGCCTATTTGGATACATCATAAGGTACTACACAACTAGGATTATGGTCTCCCAAAAGAACGGGAATATAAACCATAGTGTATGCCAAATGGAATTATGTCGGTAATAAGTTGATAAGAAAAGCACAAGTGGTACTTGCACTTTTATACTTACTTACCCAATCATTCTCCAAAACGCGTAAGATTCTCTAATTAGTAACGGATGAAGAAGCACATCAACAAGTTGCGCTTGAACAAGCAAACTCGCATCAACAATGGAATTCATCTTATCAACATTGTTATACCTTCAACAAAGGAAGCATCGACTTCAGCGACAATTCAATCCATTATGTTCTTAATTGACATATTGTGATCCATCATCATCGTCTTGGTAAAAATGTTCATTGAGGAACATCTTAACTAAGAAAGTCTTATACGTTAACCATTCTATCAACGTTTTCACAAAACCTCTTGAATGAGAAGCATTCATCATCCCTAGGCTTAGTCAAGGACTCATAAGACCTAAAACCTTAGTTTTGAACATTAGGATAAAACCACAAAAATCAAGACAATCCCTTTTGAATTTTTCCCTGCAGCTCCCACGGTACCCTCAGACCATATGGGCGGAACCCTCTTTTTGGTTCCGCCTGGTCCGCCAAATCTACAGGATGTTTTATTTTTAATTTGAAAACCAAACACCTCTTTACTCACAACTCCAACTTACCATCAGCCCATAAGATTCACAAAATGAGCAAAACTTCAAGCATATTCCTCATAACCTTTCATTACTCAAACCTCAAACAACCAATGTGAAATGAGAAACCGAGTTATCCTTTGTCCTATCAATATCGAGTCATCCACCATTTCCATGCCCTCAAAGAAACCAAGAGTCAATATCATCTTCACCAATAACTCCACCTAGTCATCTTCACAAGAAGATTCCACAATGTAACCAAACAAGTGTGTCATCCCCACTATCACCTAACCTATTAAGATTAAACCACCTTTCATGATACATAAACCTATGTTCACCCTTGTGTCACTCTTTGAAACAAAGGGGTGTGTCATATCCATACTCTCATTAACATATTTGTTTATGTCGTCAAAAGTCAAGTGAATTTCATTATGAAATGCGTCTCTTCCACTTTCTAGCAAGTGAAGAACACAAAGAAGATATCCAAGCTTCAAGTGTTGTCAAGCAATCACCACCTCATTTCACATATCCACTCTCGGTCGTCAACCATACTTAACCACCGTTCACCACATTGTTAAAACAAATGAAAAACGTCATTGAAACATCACTTGCATTATAAAACATTTTTAAGCATCAAAATGAGTCAAGTTAACCGCACCTCCAGATTGTCTTCATATAGGCACACACTAGAACATACACATTACAATAGTCATTCACTTAGACTAAAATGTGAAATTTTGATTTTCTAGGAATCATAATGCCTCCTCTAACTCACTACGACCACAAGGAAATCATCAAAGTACCTACCCAAACACCACAAAACCAAAGGTCTTACTCAAACTCAAATCGTTGTTTTAAAAGCCTTAGAAAAACGATATGTCCATAAGGGTAGAACCATTGATCCATCCTTCTTAGAAGGTACAAACCCCTACACGGAACTTGCCACAATCAACTTGAGTGTCTCTTAGAAATCGACGAGCCTATTTGTTCTAGGTTCATTTTAGAATTCTATGCATTTGTCACCCTCTCCAAGGATGAGTATGGTCGCATGTCTATTAACTTTAGGGCTAGTAGTCATCAATACTCCTTCACTCTCGAGGAGTTTGCTCAAATCCTAGGTGTCCCAAACCATGGTACTTGCATCTACTCTGACTTGCACTCCCTCTCAACTCTTGACACACTCTTTGACCGCATCCATCCCTATGATACCCCTCTTGTGTCCAAAGATGAACTTCGTGACCACCTCTTCATTAGGACCACCAACACTAGGAGAACTAGAACCGGAAATGAGGTCATCAAGGACCCATATGGAATGGAATTCAATGAACTCAAGCCCCAATTCAAGAAATGGGAAGAACTCCTTAGAGCCAATGTAATTAGCACCATAGGAAACCGGGATCACATCAATGTTTGTCTTTGCTACATGCTCTACTCCTTGTCCGTTAGCCAACCCTTCAACCTTGACTACTACATGACCAAGAGAATGACCAACATTCCCGTGCAAGGCACAACGTCTTTGCCGTATGGAATGCTCTTGACCCGTCTCTTTAGGTTTATCTCTCCCATTCCATCAACTCCTAGAGGTCTTCACCTAGACTACTCTCTCATTCCACACGCTTTTGTCCCACTAAGTGATTGGAGAATCTACAAAGCCCAAGGTAAACATTTTCCAACTTTAGGCTTTGCCCAACTCTAGGCTCCCACCTCTAGAATACATTTTCCAACTTTCGGATATTCCAAATGAGTCGGCAGAGTTCAAGCAAACAAAGGGGATGTTCAAAAACATCGAGAGATTTCTTGGAAAGCTCAAGAAGAATATTGATCATCTATGAGAGCGGGTGTGTAGGAGTGTTTGGCACTAGGTGCTATTTGAACAATTTGGTCGTTTAAACATTACGTGTTATGTATTTGTGTGTTGGTAAAATATTTAGTACTATTTGGAACTTGTAGGAACTAACAATGATGCTGGAAGACAACATTTGGCATGTTGTCAAATTTTCATGTTTATCAAATTTTCACTAAGTATAGTGAAATTCTCGACCTCAAGGTCAAAGTCCTATGATATGTGTGTTTACATGTCCAATTTTTGCATTACCTAACCAGATATGCATCATCTTTTTGATTTTAGGAGTTTTCGAAAAATTTGAAAAACGTCTCGCGGGTCAAAATCGCGGACTGCCAATTTTTCAGGGCTGGCGGATCTGGCGGCACCCAAAAATGGGTTACGCCAGTGTATTTTCTGGGCAATCCAGAAATGGCCCAATGGACCAGTCAGAACCCTCAGGAGGGTTCCGCCTGTGTTGTCTCAGGGTTCCGCCAGTCACCTGCAGAAAATTTGTCATTTTTCTTAAGTCCAAAACGTGTAAAGTGTCAAAACCATTATCCTAAGTGAGAAACATCTTCCCTTACCTCCAATAACCATATTAGGACAACTCTCACTCACTAAAACAATTAGGAAGTCACTTCCCACCAAAAGTTCAAATTCAAACATAACTAACCCAAGGAACCCTTTTAAAGGATCCTTCAAACCATTGGAACATTTTCAACCAAATCACATCCCATGATCACAAAGCATTGAGTGCATATGTTGGTCTTTCACTCCACCCTATTCCATTAGATTGACATCAAATGATGTGACAAGTTCATGAAAATCATTTGATACCTTAATCTTTGAATGGTAGAACATCAAATCCAAACACCCCTTCCCACAATTCTTTTTAAGTTTGATCACTTTAGAATACCCCAAAACTCACACCAACACCATTACTTCTCTCAATCTCAAAACTCTTGCAAACCAAAGATTTGAGATGACTTAATCAAACACCTCATCTGAATCATCAAGCTAAAGCCACTAGGATTAGTGTTAAAACTTGTTGCTTCAACAAAACCATCAAATCAAGCTCATCACTTGACATTTCTTCACCTATCCAAAACTTCCTTAACCCTACTACCTCAACACCATATTCAATACCTTGCAACATCAACATGACCACTATTCAAGATTTCCTAAATCTTGCTACTTCAACATCCTCTCACAAACATGGCAATACAAACATATACACTTTTCAACCATCAAAACCTTTTTCAACCATCGATCACCAACATTTACACCAATGGAACTTTTTCCATACACCACCAACGTCACCACATCCACTATTGGAAACTTTTGAAAACCTATCACCTAAACCATCAAGCCCTCCATCATTGTCACTCTTTGACACCATTGCCGAAACGGAAACCCAACAACAACCAATATTTCAACCAAATGAGTCATTGGATGATGCACCTCATCCACCGTCATTGCTTAAGAGTTTAGCTTACCGTTATGCTAGACCCTAAATTTTTACAAATGATCAAGGTCATACACACCTACAATCATTTGTGTTTCACCCCATTTACAAAAAACTTCATAGTAATCCATCCAGAAAACCAAGCCTTTGTCACTTTGTTCAACTACCACCACCCAAAACCATTGTTGTCAAACCTTATCTACAAAGACATCCATCATCCTCTAAACAATGAAATGAGGTTTATCCTAAACCACATTGTGGAACATCTCAAGTTTAAAGTCTCTAAAATGAAACAAAACCGTTTCTTTTGGAAAATGTTGCTCATTAAAACCAACAAACCAAGTTTAGAGCACCAACACCACCTCAAGTTTAGAGTCTCCAAAATGAAACAAAACCGTTTCTTTTGGAAAATGTTTCACCATTTAAACAAACAAACCAAAACCGTGTCACCCCCACAACATTCAAAATGAAACCCGCTACATCCTCCACCACCTACTTTTATTCTCAAACAACCTTACCCTTGTTTTGGGAGAATGTTTCTCATTAAGGAAAGTGATGATTTCCTTTTTATAGATATAGGATTTTTATATTCTTAGTTTCTTTTTCTTTGGTCTTTTATTTTTAGAAGTAGGATGTTATTCACATCATTTCTCGTCTTTGACTTCCTAAAAGTCAAATTTTACATGAAATTAATTTTATCCTACTATGAGATATGCTTTGTTTGTTGACCATTTAAGGTATTGTGATTGCACTATACCTTGTTATGGTAACTTGTATATCTTGTGTTTTAGAAACTAACTTTCTTTTTGTAGGATCATTTTCCATGTTTTCATTCCTTGATACTCCATTTAGGGGAGTAATATTCAAGGGGGGGCATGAGTATTGCATTATTCCGCTTCACAACTCTTAGTTGTGTTTTAGATATGAAATGCTTTCATGACTTGTCTTGTGCGGCAACTAACCTTTTTCTTGTATGTTCAAAATCCATGTCTCCTCTCTTGGCACTCCATTTAGGGGGAGTATCGTCCAAGGGGGAGCAAGTACATACTTCCGCTTCGCTACACTTCTTTTTGTTTCGACATAAAGGGGGAGAATTTATATAAACTTGTGCTTATCACCTCATCTTTGCAAAAACAAGTTTTTATACTAACTTTATAAGACTTAACACTAAAACTAGTGACTTACTTATAAATAAAGATTATGTTTTGTCATCAATAAAAAGGGGGAGATTGTTAATACAAATATCGCCTAAAAACGTTATTTATATTTTACGATCTTTGCTAAGTTTTGTTAATGACAAAGTATGAAGTTTAGCTATAAGTAAATCATCACTTTAAGTGTTTAAGTCTTGTTTAACTAAGGTTTACATTTCCTTTTAAACAAAACATTGTTTTTATTTCTTAAATTAGAAAGTGTCTTGTCACATCACATTTATTTCTTAAAATAGTAATGTCACATCACATTTAGGGTAAGCTTTGTCCATATACATTTATGGTAAGAAAGAGTGTTTGACTAACCTTATGCTTTCTTGCAAGTCTTGTGTTTGACTAGAAGTAATGTGATGTGACCTTGTTTGGTTTGGAAGATTTATTGCAAAAACCAACTGCAAGCCTGGCGGTACCCTGGGGATACACGGGCGGAACCCTTCTGAGGGGTCCGCTTGATCCGCCAGACCTGCAGAATGGTTTGCTATAAATACCAAACCATTTGTTAGTTTTGAGTTACCCCTTTAGGACATATTTTCACATACTCTCTCAACTAACTCAGTAACATTTTGATTTGTGTGATTCTCTTATGTAGCAAGGGTCTTCACAAGATCATTCAAGAAGTTACAAGCTTCAACTCTAAAGTTGCAAGTCTTGGTAGCTTGGTCATGCATAAGCTTTGGTAGTTTATGCTTTATTTGTGTCATATATGTAGAAGTGATTGGTTAGTATTTTAGGCCTCAAAATACGTAGTGTGTCGGGAGTTGTTGTACCCTTGTAAAAGAACTAACGGGAGTGGTTGTACCCTTGGTAAAGAACTCGACATCTAGCTTAGTGTCGGTAAAAGTATAAGCAACGATGGGAGTGGTTGTACCCGTGTAAAAGAACTCGACATATAGCTTAGTGTCGGTAAAAGTGTAAGCGACGTTGTAAAGGTTTTCTCCGCCGGTGAAAGGAGCTTGTTGATTAGTGCTTATAACTCTCGAGTTGGAAACTCGGGGCGTGGATGTAGGGCAAGGAAAAAGAGTCCTTGTAGCCGAACCACGATAAACAATCGTGTTGTGGTTTGATCGTTTCTTTCTTTATCTTTGCTTATTACATGTTGTTCTTTAGTTAGAATAGCTAGTTACATATAAAGCTTTTCAAAGAACTAAACAAGTAAAGATGTGTTTATATCTTCAAACAAAAGTAAAGCTTTTCAAAGAACTAAACAAGCAAAGTTAGGATCATCACAAGCAAAGCTTTTCAAAGTATGAAACTAGTAAAGTTAGAATTGTTATTCACATGAAAAGGTTTTCAAAGAATCAAACACATAACGTTGTGTTTATATCTTTAAGCAAACATAAAAGTTTTTAAAGATATTCAAGTTAAAAAGAATCCAAAAAGCGGTAAACTATTCAACCCCCCTTCTAGTTTTCCACAAAGTACATTGAGGGACTACCCAGGAGCATTGAGGGAAACGTCACCTCGTCGAAGCCTCAATCTTTGGAAGAAGCAATGACTATTGCCCAAAGACTGCTAGACCGGGAGATTAAGCGTAACTCTGCTCAAGGGAACAACGATCACAAAAGGAAGTTTGACGATCGAAGGACAAACAACAACAACAACAACAACAACAACAACAACAACAACAACAACAACAACAACAACAACAACAACAACAACAACAACAACAACAACAACAACAACAACAGCAACAACAACCGTAACCCCAACCGTAACTATCACCATGAGAGAAACACCCACCACAATCAACAGAACCGACGACAGGAAGCTGTCAGAGCTTATGCCGCCGCACCGGTTAAGGATGTTAGGTATGCTGGACCTCTTCCATTTTGCGACAAGTGTAAGATGCATCACACTGGACCCTGCTATGCTAAGTGTGGGAAATGTTCAAGGACTGGACATAAGACACAAGATTGCAAGGTTACAGGAGCTAACTTGCAACCCGTGGCTGTAGTATGCCATGCTTGTGGAGAGAAAGGACACTACAGGTGTCAGTGCCCAAATAAGGACAACAATGCACGTGGGAGAGCATACGTGCTGGGAGATGGAAATGTCCATCAAGATCCGAACGTAGTCACGGGTACGTTCTTTCTAAACAACCGCCTCGTTAAAGTTTTATTTGATTCCAGAGCCGATCAAAGTTTCGTATCTATTTCTCTTGCACCCTTACTTAATATTACACCGACCAAACCAGACACCACATACGAGATTGAACTAGCCGATGGAAAGCTAGTGAGCACTAACACTATACTCCGAGGTTGCAACCTACGCCTACTAGACACACCATTCGACATTGACCTTATGCCTATTAGACTTGGTAGTTTCGACGTCGTTATAGGAATGGATTGGCTATCCAAGAACCGCGCTAAAATCATTTGTGACGAAAAGGTTGTTCACATCCCTCTGAATGACGAAACCCTAATTGTTCGCGGCGAGAGAAGTAAAACACGTCTGTGCGTCATTTCTTGCGTCAAAGTTATGGAGTACATCAAACGAGGATGTCAAGTCTTTTTGGCTCAAGTCACTGAGAAGAAGTCGGAAGAGAAGCGACTCGAGGATGTGCCAGTAGTCGGGAACTTTCCAGAAGTATTTCCTGAGGACTTTCCTGGCCTTCTGCCGACGCGTCAAGCAGAATTTCAAATTGACTTGATGCCAGGAGCAGCACCCGTAGCACGAGCACCCTATAGGCTAGCACTGTCGGAAATGAAGGAGTTATCTGAGCAATTGCAGGAATTATCAGATAAAGGATTTATTCGCCCAAGTTCGTCACCATGGGGAGCGCCTGTGTTGTAAAGAAGAAGGATGGAACCTTCAGGATGTGTATCGATTATCGGGAGTTGAACAAACTTACGGTGAAGAATCGATATCTGTTGCCAAGGATTGACGATCTGTTTGATCAACTACAAGGATCGAGTGTCTACTCGAAGATTGATTTGAGATCGGGTTATCACCAACTGAGAGTTAGGGAAGAGGACATCCCTAAGACGGCTTTCAGGACAAGATACGGTCACTACGAATTCCAAGTAATGCCATTCGGTCTAACAAATGCACCCGCTGTATTTATGGACTTAATGAACCGAGTGTGCAAACTCTATTTGGATAAGTTTGTGATTGTATTCATCAATGATATCCTTATTTATTCATGTAGTAAGGAAGAGCACGCAGAACACTTAAATGCTATACTAACACTGCTCAGAGAAGAGAAATTGTACGCCAAAATTTCCAAGTGTGATTTTTGGATTGAGAAGGTACAATTTCTTGGGCATGTTATCGACAGTAAGGGTATTCATGTTGATCCTGCCAAGATCGAAGCTGTTAAAAATTGGGCGTCACCTACGAGTCCTACTGAGATACGCCAATTTTTAGTTCTTGCCGGATACTATCGAAGGTTTATCGAATGTTTTTCAAGGATTGCTAAACCTTTGACTGAGTTAACACAGAAGAAGAAGAAGTTTGATTGGGGAGAAGAGCAAGAATCGGCATTTCAGTTTTTGAAGCAGAAGCTTTGTGAAGCACCGATATTAGCACTACCCGAAGGAAGTGAGGACTTCGTGGTATATTGTGACGCATCAATCCAAGGTTTGGGTGCCCTATTGATGCAAAGACTTAAAGTAATCGCTTACGCTTCTAGACAACTTAAACCCCACGAGGAAAACTATACTACTCATGATCTAGAATTAGGAGCGGTAGTATTCGCTCTTAAGATCTGGAGACACTACCTATATGGAACCAAGTGTACGGTTTTCACCGATCGCAAGAGTCTTTAGCACATTTTAGATCAAAAGGAGTTGAACATGAGACAACGTCGATGGCTAGAGTTACTAAGTGACTATGATTGTGAGATTCGTTATCACCCGGGGAAGGCAAATGTTGTAGCAGATGCCTTGAGTCGAAAGGAACGACTTAGACCCCTCAAAGTTAGATCATTGGGAATGAAAATTAGATCACCACTTCCGTCTCAAATACTTGAAGTTCAAGCTGAGGCCCTTAAGGAAGAGAATAGACCGCACGAGATGATTTACGGCATGCCAGAAAGCACGAATGGATTTGTCAAGAAACCAGATGGAAGGCTGTGTTTCAAGGACAGAAGTTGGATTCCATTATATGGAGGAATACGAGACCTCATCATGCATGAGTCTCATAAGTCTAAATATTCCATTCATCCTGGCTCGGACAAAATGTATCATGATCTTAAGAAGTTGTATTGGTGGCCAAACATGAAAGCTGACATTGCAGAGTATGTCGGTAAGTGTTTGACCTGCTCAAGAGTAAAGGCTGAACATCAAAAACCATCCGGTCTTTTGATTCAACCAGAGCTACCAATGTGGAAATGGGAAAGGATTACAATGGACTTCATTACGAAATTACCCCAAGACATCGAGTGGGTTTGACACTATTTGGGTTATTGTCGATCATCTCACGAAGTCAGCGCACTTCTTACCAATCAAAGAGACTGACGATATGGACGTTCTTACACGTTTATACCTGAAGGAGATAGTTTCCCGGCATGGAGTGCCGATTTCTATTATCTCCGACCGAGACAGCCGTTTCACGTCTAACTTTTGGCGATCTTTACAGAAAGCCTTGGGAACTAAGTTAGATATGAGTACCGCTTACCATCCACAGACCGATGGTCAAAGTGAAAGGACTATTCAGACCTTAGAGGATATGCTTAGGGCATGTGTGATTGATTTTGGAAAAGGCTGGGATAAGCACCTATCGTTAGCAGAATTCTCATATAACAACAGTTATCACGCTAGTATTAAGGCTGCACCGTTTGAAGCACTTTATGGAAGAAAGTGTCGATCACCAGTTTGTTGGGCTGAGATTGGAGATGTACAACTCTCAGGTCCCGAGTTGATTCTTGAAACCACTGAGAAAATAGTAAAGATTAGGCAACGATTGCAAGCCGCCAGGGATCGACAAAAGAGCTATGCCGATGTGCGAAGGAAACCAATAGAGTTTCAAGTTGGAGACAGGGTCATGCTTAAGGTATCACCTTGGAAAGGGATAATTAGGTTTGGAAAACGTGGAAAGTTAAACCCAAGATACGTTGGACCCTTCGAGATCATTGAAAGGATCGTTCCTGTAGCATACAAACTTGAACTCCCTGAGGAGCTCAGTAGAGTACACAACACCTTCCATGTGTCAAATTTGAAAAAGTGTTTATCGGATGAAACCCTTGTGATTCCATTGAAAGAGATCAAAATCGACGATAAGTTAAACTTTATTGAGGAACCCATTGAGATTATGGATAGGGAGGTCAAACGACTTAAGCATGATCGCATTCCCATTGTTAAGGTCAGCTGGAACTCTAAGAGAGGACCCGAGTTCACTTGGGAGCATGAGGATCAAATTCGTGCTAAATACCCACAACTATTCGATAAGACAACCCCGAGCACCGATTCAACTTTGGATTCCGGGACGAATCCAATCTAATGGGTGGGTAATGTAATACTCTGTAAAATCACAGGTCATTTATTAATGCTAATTTTCGATACTATTCTAATCTAAGCCATTTTTGCGGGCTAATTTGAAAATTTTATATGAGACACCGTTTGTTTGACACCCGATTACTTTGGTCACCAATTGTTTGACACCCGATTATTTTGGTCACCGTATGTTTGTCACCTGGTATCACCTGATTGTCACTCTTGGATGTCACCCAATGAGGTTAACACCGGTAACTCCTACTTGCGACCCGATACCTTGAAAAGACACCGATATATATATATATATATATATATATATATATATATATATATATATATATATATATATATATATATATATATATATATATATATATATATATATATATATATATATATATATATATATATATATATATATATATTAATTATTACGAAATTACTATCACACTATGTATATATATAAGTATATATACCTAGGAACGACACCGTTTATATTTATGAGGACTACATGAATCGACCCGACACCGACACCGATACCGAAGCTAAAGTTACGAACGCATTAGTCACCGACACACCATTTCTTTTTATTTTGGGCCGTATACCACTTTTAGCCCAAGGTTCTTTTCTTTCTTTTGTCTTGCTGCTGGGCCGAGCACACCACAAGCCCAAATCCATTTTTTTATTTTGATTTCGTTTGGGCCGAGCACTTCACAAGCCCAAGGGTTGTTTATGTTCTCTTTTGCATAGCATGGCTGTTTCGAATTGCTTTGTGAAATAAACTACTCAACGAGCTTAGCTTGCGAACTAGGTAAGTATTGCACTTTGATCTTTTCTGTTCTTACCCGACACCACAAGCGAAACACCACAAGAACCAAACCAAACCTTTGTAATTTATTTTCTTTTCTTTGGTTCCCTACACACTCGACACCAAGCCACCTTATTCCTTTTTGCGTGTGAGATCAACCAAAACACAACACCAAGCCACCCTACATGTAACCTATTGAATTAGATAGTCTTTTGGTTCAAACCATTACCTCCTAAGTTCTATTAACCAAAAGATATTGTGTTTCTTTAACCCATAACACAAAACACATTTCTAATTAAACTAAACAACATGGTACAATCACATGTTCCCTCACCCTTCCCTAAACCTAGTACTAAACAATTCAAGAATCTCATCATAGCTTCCATGCTTGCTTTCAACCGATTTGACCACACAAGGATTTGAGACAACCTTGGCTTTGTTCGAATGACATTACAAGGACCAAACCACATGCTAAGCTTGCTAACTAACAACTTCTTCCTATAAATCACCACATTTATTGCACATTTAATCTCACACTTACAAGTTTCACAAGCTCTCTTATCACAAAACATTTTTTTCTTTCTCCCTACTTGCTATCGAAACCAAGGAAGCCACACAAGAAGAGTTGGGTCACATTTCTAAGATTTGGGTAACTATTTTGGATCAAGGATCGCTATACAAGGAGGGTACCACGTTGCTCGTTTACTTGTCTCGTATCACACGAACTCTTCACCACCTTATTTGGTGTTGTAAGTTATCACCTCTCTTTTCAATTCTTACATCACTCATTTCTTTTTTTCACGCATTGCATGCATATCACACGTCGTATAACACTTGGACTTTAAATCACACGTAACACTAGCACCTCGAAACCCTTGAGAAAAGGGCTCGCCATTCCATTTTTACACGTACAATATATATATATATATATATATATATATATATATATATATATATATATATATATATATTTCGACACTTTAATTCTTTGACTCGCACTTAACCAAACCTACTTAACATGTAAGCCATACACGATCGTATACTATGAACACTAAACCTAAACCAAATATGTGTCGAGCACCTCTATTTCAAAATGAAATGCCATTTGGGCCTAGTTTTGGGCTAACGAGCCCATGTACATTTTTCAAATGATTTACGGTTTGAAAATTTAGAAAAAGACGAGATGTATAAGATTTTTGAAACTGATTTTTAAGGAGTTTATAAGTTGTAAAAGCTACTTTTATTTGTACCAACAAGTTTGTTTTTCAAAACTAGATTTTGGACTATTTTTGCAAAATCTCTCGATAAGGGACTAAAAGTGACAAAACCACAAAACTTTCAGGCTAAATATGACAATATCGATTTTCTACTAGAAATTGAAGGGTATAAAGTGTAAATTTCAAAAGCTTGAGGTATAAAGTGTAAAAAGTGCTAAAAAGGACCAAAAAGTAATTATTTTGACCAAGGAGTAAAAAGTGTAACTTTTCTTAAAGTCAATGGTAAATTCCGACAAAGCTACTTTATTAATTAAATATTTTTATATAATTAAACTTTTCATATATAAATGTATATATAGATACATGCTTTGTAGTTTTGAAGTAAATATGTATTTTTACTAAAAGTATTTAACTATAAATATTTTTATTAACGTTATTATTTTCACAAATAAATTAACATTTATTGATTACCGTTTCGAAACAACGTTACAAATAACTACGTAAAGTTATTTTGGAATATTTTTAAGACACCCGAATGGAGATCACCGTACACGAGACATGTCACATGTCATTTACGAATCGAATCTAAGACACCGATGATATATATATATATATATATATATATATATATATATATATATATATATATATATATATATATATATATATATATATATATATATAGGTCGCAAGTCGAAGGAATTTCATTGCTAGTCGTAGCAGTACACCGTCACTTTTGAGCACCGTTGTGATTTACGCACCTGTCAGGTGAGTTCATGGACCCACATTTTTAATTGTTTTTAAACCCCGTGGGGAGATACATGCTATAAACCGAACACAAGTATTTTCTATATGCTGTTACTATCTGATATTGCCTAAGTTGACACCCGTGCTACAAGTCCCTCATATCACGAACCTTAATCACTTGCGAGTGAGCGCGAATATAGTTGGTAGATCTATCGGAACGGCAGCCCACCTCTGTCAAAGTGATCATTTGGCAGGAGGTGTGCTATATTCGAGGTACCATGGAAATTTGGCACATTTCCTGTCACCGAGGGACCCCTTGTCATTTACATCCTCTGTGGTGTAGGTGATTGTTATTATCTTTATGATATGTCGAATCGATGTTAAAGCTTGCGTTTCGTGAGGCTTAGGAGCAATATTTCACCAGTTTAGTCAAGACCTATCTATCTTGGCTTGTTTATTTCAAATGCTTGACTTGTGTTCACACTATTATTATTTAAACTACTATGGATTCACTCAACCGTTGTGTTGACTTTTTAAGCATGTTTATCTCAGGAAATTAGCAGGCATGGTGGCACGGAGCTGGCAAAAGGGCACACATGACCTCCCTTTTTATTTCAATAATTATATCATTCTTTTCAAACTCATTACTTCTTTTGCGAAACAATTAACATTTTGGAAAATGTTTGTAACTCTGACTACTTTGAGTTTTCATGGAATGATATTGACGATCTTTTGAATTGTTTTCTATGAGTATGACTGTGTACTAAACTGTAATGACCCCAATTAGACTTCCGCTGCTTATCAAATTTTTGGGGTGTTACAAAATCCAAACACTCCTTTCCATAACATGTTCTTCCTATCAATTGACCAACATTCATACTTCAAATTCACACCATCACCATCACTTCTCTTAACCTTATAATTCTAGCTCACCAAAGTCTAGAAATGACTAAATCCAACACCTCATCCGAATCATCTAGGCCTATTAGGAAAACCGCTAGGATTAGCGTAAAACCATGTTGCTTCAAGAAAACCATCCAACTAAGCTCATCATCATCAAGTGATTCATCACTCAACATTTCCTCACCTATCAATGATACACACTTCCTCAACCTTGCTACTTCAACACTATCTCCAAATCCTTGCAATGCTAACATAAACACAACTCTTCCACCAACTAAAACACCAAATGATCCAACACTACCTTCGGCACCAACACAACCATCAAAAACTCCATCACCTCAATCACCAAGATTGACACCTATGAAACTATTCAAAACACCACCCACATCACCACATCCGTTTTTAGAAACTTTAGAAGACCTACCACCTAGATCATCAAATCCACCACCATTGCCACTCTTTGACACCATTGCTCAAATGGAAACTCAACAACAACCAAGGTTTCAACCAAGTGAGCCATTAGATGATAAACCACATCAGCCATCTTTGATAGAGCGTTTGGCTTACAAACATGCTAGACCTTCTATTTTTCCACAAGATCAAGTTCATCCACAACCACAACCATTGTTATTCCACCCCATTTACAAAGACATCCATGGTCCTCTTTATGGAGAACCAAGCTTCCACCATCATGATCAAGAACAAGAACCGCCTCAAGAGTATTCCCAACACTTTGCTTCCCTATTTCCTTCTAATGAGGAAATAAAAGCATCCTTATGGACCAAGTCTCCAAACACTCATGAAGAACTAAACACTCATTTGGACAACCTTTATGCTTTCAAGCATATGATTGATTCTTATCTCAACCAAGCCATGGATTTCCAAACGGAAATGTACTCATCTATTGTAGGAAATCAAAACACCTCTCAACCATCCACCTTTGCTCCCTCTACAACCAATGATCCACCAACAACAAACCAAGTTCCACCACTACCACCTCTTCGCCATGATTGCTCCATGTGCGAAAGAACCGCTTATCTTAGTGAGAGATACAACATCTTGGTACATGAGCTTCAAGATGAAATGAGGTTTATCCTCAACCACATTTTGGAGCGTCTAAACGCCATCTCTCATCCACCTCAAGCTTAGAGCATCATTAGAAAAACCAAATGATGGTAGTATCTCACCTAGGAATCATTTCTTTTTATAATTGTAGTTTTCATTATTTCTAGTTATTTTTCTTTTATGACTAGTAGACTTTTTTCAAGTCTTTAGGTTTGACTTTTTAAGTCAAACTAAAATTTTACTTGAAATATAAATAGTTCTATTGGTCATTCTCATTTGTGTTGGTTGTTTATATACTTGGTGAATGTGATTACTTATTCACTTATAACATTATATATGCTTGTTGGTACTTTATACCATCAATCATACTTGTATCTACAACAAACTAACTTCTTTTTTGTAGGATCAAAATCCATGTATCCTCTCTTTGCAGTCCATTTAGGGGGAGTATATGGCATGAAACATTTCCGCTTCGCCACTCTTCTTTTTGTTTCGACAAAAAGGGGGAGATAATATATTTAACCTATTCAACTTTGTTGCATAATTTACATATCATGAGAATACATACTTAAAAGTTGAAATAACCATGTTAAATATAAATTTTTAAAAGACTCAAAATCTATAATTATCCATTTGCTTAAAAATAAAATTTATGTTTTGTCGTCAACAAAAAGGGGGAGATTGTTAATACAAATATCGCCTAAAAACGTTATTTATATTTTACGATCTTACTTAGGTTTGTTAAACGACAAAAGGTAAAGTTTATTTTTAGCAAGTAATAAATATAGTTTAGAAGTCTTTTACTTAACATAACTCAAACTACATTTAAATGGTTTCATAAAGTGATTTCAAATTGTAAAATGGTTAAGTATACTTTAGTATAATTTAATGTGTTAATAATGTCATATAAGTATATTTAGTAAGTTTTCTAAAAGAGTGTGTCTTATTAGGATATAAGTAATCAAACCTTTTTAGTAAATCATTCACTTGCTAAACATATCAAACAAACATTTTGAAGTCTTTACATAAACACTTTTATAAGAATACTTTTTTTTTTCAAGTATATATAAAATTAGAAATAATAGATATACTTGCATCACACATATCCCTTCAAGGAAACATATGTGTGTGAGACATGTTTTATTTTGTGTAGATTCATACTCAAAGATCTCAAAGTTGACTTTGTGAGATCTTGAGAATATTGAGTTAGATTGTGAAATATTTGTGAAGGATTCTGTCAGACATGCTGGTGGAACCCATGGGTATAACGGACGGAACCAAAGGATTGGTTCCGCCGTATCCGTGGGTTGGTCTGGAATTTTGTCTATAAATAGCAACCACTATTTGTGTTTTTCTTATCACTTACAATCATAACATATTGCATATACTCTCATTTCTCTCTTCTAACTCAGTTCCATTTCATATTTGTGAGTCTTTCTTTATGGCAAGAAGATCACGACTTCACAAGATTCAACACAACGTTGCAAGACTTGTTAAGCATAACATAGTGTAAACTTGTAAAGTTTATACCTCATTTTATTGTATCCACTTGTAGTGATCGGTTAGTATTTTAGTCCTCAAAATACTTAGTGTATTGGGAGTTGTTGTACCCTTGTAAAAGAACTATCGAGAGTGGTTGAACCCTCGTGAAAGAACTCGACATCTAGCTTAGTGTCGGAAATATTGTGTAAGCGACATGTAAGGTTTTCTCCTCCGGTTAAAGGAGCTTGTTGACTAGTGCAAGAAACTCACGAGTTGGATACTCGGGGCGTGGAGTAGGGCAAGAAAAAGGAGTTCTTGTAGCCGAACCACGATAAACATCCGTGTTATGGTTTGATCGTTTCTTACTTTTATTCTTGTATATTATTTATTGTTTGGTAAGTTTTAGTTGTCGAATACACGTAAAAGTTTTAAAAGAAAATCAAGTTAAAAACCGATAAACTATTCAACCCCCTTCTAGTTTTCCATACAACGGATGTCTGATGTGTGATGCCAACATCTTCAAAATAAACTTGTAACTCTGGATTGGTGAATCATGTGTCGTTTCCATTCTAACAATTCTAACTTTAGCTTTTAGAAGGACTTGATTACATTTCACAAAGGTGATGATGTGGCCTGGTGCTTTGTCCTTAGGCCTTAGAAAATGAACTCAATCTGGAATAGTCGTCAACAATCACCAGAATATACCTCTTCCTGTTTATGCCTTCAATTCTTTTGGGCCACATAAGTCCATATGTAACATATGAAACCTCTCTTCCAAACTGGGTATGGGTTTCGGTTTTATATGTTGCCTTTTTTTCTTTTGCCTTACTCGCAGGATGGACATAAATGATCTTTGGTGTATTTGAACTTTGGAAGACCAATGACGATGTTATCTTGGGCAAGCTGGTTAATGGTTTTGAAGTTAAGATGTGATAAACATCGAGGCCACAACCAGGACTTAGTTTCGGATGGTCTTGTCATGAGACAAATTGGTGATGAAGAGGCCATTGATTAATGTCTATGGCGTACAAATTGTTGCCGTGATTCATAGTCATGAGATAATCGCCTTTCAAGTTATGTTCGAGTCGTGCAGTGACAGTATGCTTTCCTCGAACGTTCGTCTTTGGAGAATAAATCCTACTCCTTTTTTCCGCTTCGCCTAGAAGGAAAACCTCATTGGCATGCTTCGAACCCGAGACCTTCATAAGAAACATGGACATCCTCATATGTACACACTTAGTAAGATTTGAACCATTGACCTCTTGGTTAAGTTAACAAAGTAATACATGTTGAAGTCGTCAGCTTAAACTTTTATTAACCAATATAGTGCTTGTTCTACCTCCATGTGCGTTTTCCCGAAAAACTGAACTACGTATTTAATTGCTAAAACACATATAGTATTGGCCACGTTTTATTAAGTTAACAAAGCAATACATGTTCAAGTCGTCAACTTAAACTTTAACTAACCAATATGGATGGGGATTTCTGAGTGCTCATGTATTATATACTTGTGTCATCATTACTAAAATTATGTCATTATTTTTCAAAAGGTTTAATTTGGTGGAGAACCCTGACCGGTGCATTTTTTGGGTGCTGAGCGATCTTTTGTCAAGGACTTATCTCCAAGCAATGAGCACCTGTTCGATTGAACTTTCAACCGGAAGTTGATTGAAGTATTGAACCCATGACCTATTTCTCTAAAAGCCCTATTTGACCGGTCAACTGAATGTTTGCGGCGAAAGAGGGAATGTGCCGAAGGTAAAATAATGCCATTATTCTATATCTAAGTTCAACTAAGCCACGTAGGTAACCAAATATTGCAGAAGAACCACACCCCGAAAATGATATAAACCTGTGTAAATTTGCTATGAATACATATAGATTTTTTTTTTATGATAGATGAAGTTTTATAGTTAAACATACTGTAGTATTGAACCCTCCGTATCAAAATATATCTCGCACATATGCTAGATAAATTGTTTTCTAGCACATGCCAATTTTTGGTCAGCATACGCACACCAACATTCTAGCAGCCTTTTATTTTCAAATGTTTCACATTTTGACCTCAGTTGCCTTCTATGCTATGTATATATATCTGCCTAAAAGTTCATACAAGTGATCACCAAAAGTTCGAATAAGCCCAACCTCGAACTCGATCACATCATGAGAGACTTTACTGATCATGGTGGATCCACCGCGGTAACACCGTCATCTGTGCACTCCCCACCAACCTCCGCTCTGTCTTCGCAACTCCACTCTCCATCCTTATCTCGCTCGCCGCTACTCAACTCACCGGACCACCCACAAACCACTATTAAAACTACCAAACCAAAAACCGGCAACAAGATAACATTTTCAAATACTCCACCAGTCGTATCGGCCCCTGCATCACAGATGCACTCACCCTCCATGTCACGGTCACCGTTTCTTGGGACACCAGACCGACCTGTGACCATGCCACCTAGTGGAGCTAGGACACCCATGGCCTATATAAGGTCTAGAAATTTAACGCCAAGATTTTTGACACCTTTGGGTAGCCCTCTTAGAAAAGCACTTCATCTTACCAAATTAGACCCAACAGATGCATGGCTGCCTATTACTGAATCAAGAAATGGAAATGCTTACTATGCAGCTTTTCATACGCTTTGCTCTGGGATTGGAATTCAAGCACTTATTCTTCCTGTTGCTTTCACAATTCTTGGCTGGTAATTAGTTGCTCGATTTTTAATTTCATTGCTACATTAATTATTTATCAGGTTCATACTCAAAAATCTGTTTCTAGTTTCTTTTTCCATATCCCATATTAAATGTCTATGTTAGCGTGTTGTTTTGTTTCAAAATGAGGTCTACTTTCAGGCATCAACCGATCAAAATAAATTAAAACGTAAATGGGATATTGTACTATGTAATAATTGCTTCCCTTTAAACCTATGTACATATTGTAACCGGTTAAATAACAACAAATAAAATTAACATGTCTAACTCAGTAAGCAAAAAGTCACAGTTTATAAGCTTTCAAAAATCTAATTGTGTTGTTATACAGATAGCTGTATAGTAAATAATGACTTCATAAAGATGTGGAAAAAAAGTTAAGTCTTGACAAGCAGCAGGGCACTATCATATACGTTCACGGAAGTCAGACCATGGGTTTGTGATCAATGAAAAAAGAATATTTAGATGTGGGAATTCAACATATAACTAGGCTTTTTTTTTTTTTTTTTTTTTTTTTTTTTTTAATTATTATTTTTTTTTTTTTCCTTTTTTTGTTACGGTGCACGAGTCAAAAACTTTGTACTGCCCTTGTTGAATACTGTAATAGTCATGATGTTTGAAGATTAGCTCATAGTAAAGATGTTAATATGCTATTATTGTTATTACAGGGCTTGGGGAGTCATAGCCTTGACTTTGGCATTCATATGGCAACTTTACACTTTGTATTTACTTGTGAATCTTCATGAATCACCTGAAACTGGAATCCGATACAGTAGATACATGCAACTCGCAAATGCAACCTTTGGTATGCTTATTTAATTTGTGATAATTACATGATTATCATGATTTACAGTAACAACGTTAGCTAATCTAGTAAATGATGCCTCGTAGGTGAAAGATTAGGGAAGGCACTAGCGCTATTTCCAATCATTTACTTATCAGCAGGTACATGTGTCACATTGATCATCATTGGAGGATCAACATCCAAGATATTCTTTCAAGTCGTATGTGCTGCCAATGAATGCAAAGCTGAGACCCTTACGACGGTCGAATGGTACTTGGTGTTCACTTGTGGTGCAGTGCTTCTTTCTCAACTTCCCAATCTAAACTCGATAGCTGGCATATCACTTGTTGGGGCAATCACGGCCCTTGGATATTGTACAACGATATGGGCGGTGTCAGTGTCAGAAGGCAGACTTCCAAATGTGTCGTATAATCCAATTAGGATTGGTAGCGAAGTCTCTAAGATTTTCGATGTTCTAAATGCCCTCGGCATCGTTGCTTTTGCATTTAGAGGACACAATCTGATATTGGAAATTCAGGTAATTAAACCCCATACCTATACTTATGTACACTAGAACGGTACCCACGCAATGCGTCGGCGGGTACCGTGTGATTATATTTTGTGTTATTTGGTTACACGTTTAATTGTTTTCATGCTTTATAAGTAGAGATATTAGAGATGATTAAGCCAAATAATTTTAGTTTGAATAACCAATCGCTTCCTAACAAACTTACTAACCAACTTGCTTCTTAATAAATTAATTTCGAAATCTTTTCATCAAGAAAAAAAATCTGAATTTTAAGTATTTCTAATTATATAATAGTCCCAAATAAATTATATATTATATAGTCGTATAGATATATACTTTCAATTTAGCATTATAACATCAAAAATATACTGTAGTAAGAAAAAACAAAATTGTGCTAAAAAACAATATTTTGCTCATGGTGCGTATAATAGAAAAATATATTGTGATCCACGTTACGTTAAAGTATACATGAATGCCCAGATAAGTTTGGAATCCATAATTAACTTCTAAATAAAATATATATACAGGATATTAAAATATGACTTTTTGGGATTAGTTGTTAAAAATATTCTTAAAGATTAGCATGGCGGCAAAATGGTTTATGACCTGACTTTTGACCATTCTAATATTGTGTGCTCAATATTCTACTCCCTCCGTCCCATAATAAGTGTCCACAATGAAATCTTGGAATGTCCCAAATTAAGTGTCCATGTTGTATTTCAACCAATGAGAAAAAACTTTAGTGGGTAAAGATGATATTTGATTGGTGGAGAATGTAGTTAGTGGGATTTTTTAAAATTTTGTGCAAATGGAATATGGACACTTAATATGAGACGGAGGGAGTAACATTTAAAACCAATAAATTTTTTCAGATAACTGCAAAACAGTACAATAAAACGAGTTAACTACAAAACATGCTGTATGTACTTTTTAACAGTTATATTTAATAATTAATAGAATGGCAACTCATGATCATAACTCGCTATTATTTAAAAATCCAAGCATGTGTCACTATAAAATATCTAATAATTCACCACAAAGGGATGTATCACGTGTCACACTTTAACGGTTTTTCTTTAAATTAGAGGATGCTCTCTCAAATTTTACATCAACGCATTCTTAACTTTCTCAACTCTCACTCCCTATTACTTTTCACAATTTTACGATGATATTAAATTATAATTATAAAGCAATTTGTATAGATTAAGTGATTCTCATCTCGTGTGAGTTATTAACAGAAATTATAATCCAAATTGACATCTTTTATACAAATTAAAATTTCTTATTCTCACATTTATAGTTGAAATTTTTCAAAACTAGTTGATAGTTAATTGTGATTAAAACCTGCCGGGGCACTATTCTTTCTAAAAACAAGATATTCAACCTTCTGCCTAATGAGACTATTTACGTCGAATGACATAATTTCAATTATAACAAGTTATTATATACTCTGTAATAGTAAAAATTATATGTGTTATGCAGGCAACCATGCCCTCAAGTGAAAAGCATCCATCAACAATACCTATGTGGAAAGGCGTCAAAGTTTCATACACACTGATTGCAATGTGTTTGTTCCCACTTGCAATTGGTGGCTATTGGGCCTATGGTCAATTAGTAAGTTTTTATTTCTATTAAAGTTTTACAGAATTATTTTTAAATGTGTTTAACTGATCAATAATTTTTTTTGTGTATATCATTTTTTTTTCTTTAATTCAATAAAACTTTTTTTTTCCTATAATATATATAAGAATTTTTAATAACTTCAATTATCTGTATAGTAAACTTTTAATAACTTCTATCATGTGTATTATTATTATTGGGATATTATTACGTAATACTACTTAATATTTTCCCTTTTGATATATGCATGTTTTGTTTAAATTATATCCGTTAAGTATTGGTCATAAATACCTCAAACATCTCATTTTCAAACTTAATACCAAATTAACTCCCATTTCTCTCACCGAACATCTAAGCCATCCCTTACAACAAACCATCAATATTCACCCATAATCGGCTGAATACGATGTTTGGCTCACCGTATAATGATACACACAACAGAAGTTATTGAAAGTTCGTATGTTGAATAGGAAAAAAATAGTTTGATACACACAGAAGAGTTTAGTGGTTGGTTATCTCTTCTATTAAGCATGCATTTTTTGTTGAACGAATACTAGGACAAGTTTAGCAAGCTTTGCTTGTACATTTGGCTTGGTTGGCATGCCAATTGCCACGCCTCGAGTTCACCATTTGTGTTAAGTTCATATTTATAATAGTCTTAAGTTCCAACTTGATTGTTAAATAAAATTAAATAGAAAAGGATTCTGCTAATAATTGAAACAAAATGTTAGATATATTTAGAAACTTTTGTTAAAAAAATTAGTTTAGAGGCTAGAGAAGTCAAATATAATTGTCAAAGCTAGGTAACATTAGGCCTTCATTAGCTAGTGACCCTCAAGGCTTACTTCCCTCATAATCTACACTCATGTGCATCTAATGCAAGAATAATAAGTTTTCATGGCTAAATAAACTCACTCTCAATCACTACTTCACAGATTCCATCTAGCGGGATGTTGACGGCACTATTTGTATATCACTCACAAGATGTGGCGAAATCAGTACAAGCATTAGCAAGCATACTCGTGATAATCAATGCTTTTAGCTCATTCCAGATTTACGGTATGCCAACATTTGATGAGCTTGAGTCAATATACGTTACAAGGTTTAAAAAGCCATGTGCATGGTGGCTCAGGGCGATCATAAGAACTGTATTTGGATTCATTTGTTTCTTTATCGCTGTGGCAATCCCATTTCTAGCGAGTATGGCTGGTTTGATAGGTGGGATTGCTTTACCTGTGACGTTAGTTTATCCATGCTTCATGTGGCTAAAGGTTAAGAAACCAAAGGTCTATAGCCCCCAATGGTGGCTAAACTGGGCACTCGGGGTTCTTGGAATGGGCTTAAGTGGGTTATTGATTGCAGCCGGGGTTTATGTCATTATTGATAATGGCATCAAGTTTAATTTCTTTGAGCCATAGTAATTTATGTGTGTAAAACTGTCTAATTTGAACTTTCACCATTTCTTATCGCGATTCCATGTTTGTTTGAGGATACAGTCGGGGCAGCAATATTTGTTAAACGATGACATTCTCTTTAGTATGTAATAAGTTCAGTTGTTTAATTCTCAAGCAAGCAACAAAAAACAAATAATATGTTGCTAAAATCATAGTGTGTATTGGTCAAGTCTTAAGCTACTAAAGTTGTATATAAAGGGTGTATTAATTTGTGATTGACGGTGAAAAATGTAAGAACCGATGTAAGAACCGTCACCTAACCTGGTTAGTCATCATAAACCTTGGCCTAGTTATAACCTAAAATACCTGTTTCCAAATCTGTTATACTTTGAACTTTCAAATACGAATATAATCTAAGGTGAACTATTTATTACAAATTTTAAACCACATAATTCAAAAACTAATGACTTAAGAATATATGAAATCGACACAACATTTAATTCATGAGAGAACATCACGCGTTAATATGTCAATATAGGGATGAATATAAATTTGTTTTGGGACATAAACGTCACACGTTCTATAATGGAAAATAAGAATAAAAAATATTACTTTGAGTACTATACCTAAAACGTTTATATAATTCACACTGGTACAAAAAGTGTTATTGGTCACGCCAAAAATGTGTGACAATATGCATATAGTCACGCACGTTTTTTTTATCATGTGTGACAAAAGGTCCCGCCATCGTAGGTGGCATATGGACACATTGTTGAGTTCGTGGCCTTTTACATCGAAAAAGAGTGACCAAAACCCTGAATATGTGTGACAAATTAGGCACAAGTTTTGTTGGATTAGTCATTATCAGTGACCGTAAACACCTTATAGTCACACGAATGTTTTTTGAGAGTGACTATTGTTCGTCCTTTGGCCACATAAATATATAATATATGTGACATTTGAGATGATATATTCAAGTAAATGTGTATTTTGTGTGACTATTGATAATCCAATGGCCACATGAATATACAATAAATGTGACGTTTGTGATGATTTAGTCACACAATGGGTGTTATTTTTTTGGAGTTAGTGACATACAATTTAACACAAAGTGGCCAAAAGTGTGAATAAGTGTGACCATATGCTGTTTAAAGTGAAGAAATGTGTATTTTGTGTGACTATTGATCATCCAATGGCCACATGAAGTTTATGTTTGCGTGGCCTTTTGTAATATTTAGTCACACAAAGCATGTTTGTTTTGGGTATTTAGTCACATACCATTAAGCAAACAGTGGCCAAAAGTGTGAATAAGTGTGACCATATGCTGTTTAAAGTGAAGAAATGTGTATTTTGTGTGACTATTGATCATCCAATAGCCACATGAAGTTTATGTTTGTGTGGCCTTTTTTAATATTTAGTCACACAAAGCATGTTTGTTTTGGGTATTTAGTCACATACCATTAAGCAACAGTGGCCAAAAGTGTTAATAAGTGTGACCATATGCTATTTAAAGTGAAGAAATATGTATTTTGTGTGACTATTGATCATCCAATGGCCACATGAAGTTTATGTTTGCGTGGCCTTTTGTAATATTTAGTCACATAAAGCATGTTTCTTTTGGGTATTTAGTCACATATAATTAAGCAAACAGTGGCCAAAAGCGTTAATAAGTGTGACAATATGCTGTTTAAAATGAAGAAATGTGTATTTTGTGTAACTATTGATCATCCAATGGCCACATGAAGTTTATGTTTGCGTGGCCTTTTGTAATATTTAGTCACACAAATCATATTTTTTTTTTGGTAGTTAGTCACATACAATTAAGCAAACAGTGGCCAAAATCGTTAATAAGTGTGACCATAAGCTGTTTAAAATGAAGAAATGTGTATTTTGTGTGACTATTGATAATCCAATGGCCACATGAATTTTATGTTTGTGTGGCCTTTTGTAATATTTAGTCACACAACGCATATTTTTTTGGGTATTTAGTCACATACAATTAAGCAAACAGTGGCCAAAAGTGTTAATAAGTGTGACCATATGCTGTTTAAAATGCAGACATGTGTGTTCTGTGTGACTAATGTTAATCCAATGGTCACATGAATTGTTAATTCGTGTGGCATTTGGTAATATTTAGTCACACATGGAATTAAAGAAAAGAGTGACCAATGATGTTAGTATTGCTAGTACTAAGTTACTACTGCTGGATCAGAGTTACTACTGCTGGTATATAAATAAAACAGAATTAAAAACAAAAAGCAATTTCAAATTCCATACAATTCGAATGTATATAAATGAACAAAATATATATAGAATTTTAATGTCGCATGTAATGAAATTGTCAACTACTATAAGTTAAAACCTTTTGAATCTTCCCCGGACCCCTAGCTTGCTTTTGCACTTCTGCACTAGAGACATAATTTTTGCGCTTCGGTTGTAGTTTTGGTCCAGGAATCGGTTCACTAACTTTTGGTTTCGTAGTTGGTGGTGTAACCTGTAGTAAACAAAAGACGCTTGTATCAAACATTGAATTTAATATGAAGAATTATATATATATAGATTGACTCTAAGTCTTCAGAATATGCAGCTTGACTCTAAGTCCCACGCACTAGCTATCGCCTTACTAACCTGAGATAAACATGCTAAAGTGTCAACACAATGGTTGGTGAGTTCATAGAGTTTGTCTTAAAACAGTTGAAAAACCTTAAAGAATGATCACACAGCAAAGGCGTTGAGAATCCACTCAGTTACAAGTTCCGCCATAAGAGACTTGTAACCTGTGTGTTCACAACCCACTGCTAACATATAGTATAATAAAGACATGTATAAGTTCATCAAGACAATTAAGCAATTAGTAGTGAGTCTCTACTTCATCTCCGAAGACCTCACTTTGGGAGCCAATTCCCAAGGACAACTGGGAGCCACTTCCCAAAGAAAACTGGGAGCCACTTCCCAAAGATATAAGTTTACTGGGAGCCACTTCCCAAAGATAATAGACAGTCATGTATGTATGAAATCAAGTATAATGCCATCAAGTATAAGAAAATCAAGTATAAAACAATCAAGTATAAATGTTTTGAGTATTTGTACAAGTAAGCAAGTAGTTGAGCATGTATCCCCCCCAAGAGTTAAAACAAGTACGAAAAGAGTAGGGGCTATGACTCACCTTAAGTCTATGTAATGAGAAATGAAAGTGGTAGTCGAATCGCGAAAGTCTCTAAGAGCAGCCTATAATAGAACGTTGCGACTTAGGTTTGGAGTAACGTCTAAGAGTACGACGAATTGCCAATATATGTCTTGCATAATGTTCATGATGTAGTACTTTAGTATATAGTGTAAGTCTTTGAATATAAATGGTTTATGAAACATGTATAGGTTGTATATCTCTTACTACCGATCGGGCCGACATAATTCAGAAGTCATGGAGTAAACGTTCGAGGAGCCAGGACACTTTAACTCGTAAATCCACAACTCGTCTCGACGGCTTACTCAATGAACTCCTCACATGAGGCTCCCTACTATTGTAGTATTTGATAACATATATATATATATATATATATATATATATATATATATATATATATATATATATATATATATATATATATATATATACATATATAAGCTTTTTGATCTTTAAAAGTTATATGGTCTTTAGCCGTGGCTTTGCCGTGACCTTGGTCATTGTTACCATGGTTTTGAGACTCAACCTTGGCTTTAGCCATGGTTGTGGTCTCGGCTTTAGGTCATTAGACCTCTTGGTCTCATCTAAATATAATCATTATATAGTAACTTTGGTCTAAAAATGAGCTGTTAAGAATTTGAAGAAATTATCGCTCGGAAAGCGTTTTCAGGGCTCGAGCTTCTTTATTCCTGAACGAAAACGTCGTTCCGGAAAAATTTCGTGTTTTAACTTTTTGATGAATCGGACCAGAAGGGTGACTTTCAAAAGCAAAATTTGATCAGAATGCTATTTAGGCAGTTTTGCCGTTTTGGTTTCGCTAACTTCAAATGGTCATAACTTTTGACTCGTGTACTCGTTTTGGGTGATTCAAATTGCTATGTTTTCCTTGTTAAGTCCTCTTTAACAGTAAGTAAGTGTCAAATATCAAAGTTATACTATTGTGGTCGTGGTTTTCCATAAAAATCACTAGTTTGCTTGTTTGCTTGTCATAAGTTAACATATGTATACCAATACTCGTTTTACTAGTTTTTATTCATCATGAACACAATACAAAGACCATATATAGCATGAAAGAAACATAATAAGCATGAAAATGATATTGAGCAAGAAAGTGTATAAGGGTTTGCTTACAACTTGTGAAGAAACTAACTAGAACCAAGATCAAAACCAAGAATCACTACTAAATCTTGCTAAACTTTTCCAACCATAGCCATGCTTCCATATCAAAAACCCTATCTTATAATCCCTTGATAAACACTAATCTAACATAAAAACAACCTTTAGTAAAAATCTTCACTAAGAACACTTGGAAATTTGATGAGTTTTTGTGGTGAATTTTAGTGTTTTATGGATGAAAGGTGTTAAGGATCATGCAAGGAACATAAGGCTATACTTATGATGGATGAAACTTGAAAGAATCATGATCACAATGGGTTATTTTATGTGTTTTGGGTCGTTGGTATTCAAGGAGAAAGGAAGAGAATGCTCTCTTTTATACTAAAAATGAGGAGGTTAGGATTTTAGGATATTTTTGCAAGAAAAACACATGTAATCATCCTAAATCACTAAGCATAAGATCAAGACACCTAAAGGGTGACTCCCCCCCCAAGTGGCGGTTCAAGATGGATAAGGAGGGTGAGGTGTGCCTTGGTTGGTATTATCCTAGATATAGAGCTAGTTTTGACTTCGTAAGTTGCTAACCGTAAGTTTTTAAGTCACGAAACGTAAAACCGGGTATTCTAAAAATATGAAACTTATAAATATGGTTAAACATGTCAATATAGTCCATAATAAAATATAAAATGAGTGGTAGGTTCTATCGGGTGCTAAAACCCTGCTAAAAACTGGAAACACGGGTCTAAAACGCGCAATTCGCGTAAAACGCTGAACTGAAAAACGTAAAATTCCGAAACTTTTGGAATTGTCCTAAAATGAGAGAAAATCATATTTCTATTGTTTATAATGTTTTATGGATATATCGGGATGCTGGAAGGACGTTTAAACCTAAAAGTAAATCTCGGACACGGCTTTGTGATTTTTGCAGAAATGATCCGACGAGCGTCAAACTCTCGGATTATCGTTAAAATAGTTTAACTTACGAGAATATGAAATAAAAATTTCTGAGATGAATAGTGAAAAGTGAATAGTAAAAAGTGAATAGTAAAAAAGTGAATAGTGAAATTTTCGGGAATAAAAGTTAACCTGAAATTGCGAATTGTTACATATATCAGAAATTATTTAAACAAAATTAAGAATAACAAGAAGAAACATGTTGAAATACATACTTGTGCTTGTGTTGTTGGAGACACATTATCCTGCGATAGGGAAGCTGGAGACCCGTTTCGTCGTGACTTACCCGTTTTCTTAGGTACGACATTTGTAACAGGTTCCTATACGTATATATAAAACACGGTACATTATTTTAAAAATAAAATAACAAGAAACATGTTGCATGAAATACATACTTTTGGTAGTTCTTTTGTTGGAGATGCATCTCCTTGCGATTGGGAATCTGTAGACCCGTTTTGTCGTGTCTTTGGTGTTTTCTTAACATTGTTAACACGTTCCTATATGTATATATAAAACACGGTACATTAGTCATGTAGGTAAAATTAAAAAATCAAAGGGGGATAATGTTTTACTCCTTACCATTGTTTCCATTACCGGTTCCAAAGTTTCAATCCCAGCTGTAGCTGGCTTCTTCTGAATTATCACATCTTTATCACGTGCACATACACCAACACTGGACTGAGTTTCGTCGACCACCTGATGATCATTAGTGTTGATATCTATATTATCAATGGCCATTGGAGTCGTCACCTGCAGTATAATTAAATTAAATTAAAAAATACATTGGTGTTAGCATTAGAAAATGAAATTGTTAACAACATAAAAAATGGCTTACATCTGAGTCTAATGGAAATTGAGATGCCATATCCAACTTAATCCCTTGTGAACTCAAAAGACTCAGCATTTTAGAAACCATTCCTTTTGTATCTGCCATTTCAGCGGACAATTGCTTGACCTGGTCATCTTTTTCTGACATCTCGGTGGACAGTTTCTTGAGCATTAGATCTTTTTTTACGCTCGCTTCTCTCATTATCAAGTTGAGTTTGAAGTAACTCAATTCTTTCATCAGTTTCTTTTCTGGTTCGAGGAAGATTAAAATACATCTTATATGTAACTCCATTTCCCACTCCTCTTGCATAACCTCCCTTTTCCTTACCAAACACAACTGTCATGGCATCAGTGCCATCATCAACAGCCAAGGTTCCTTCCTTGATCTTTTCATCAGCTTCTCTCTGCAAAAAAATATGGGAATTGTTGGTATTAAAAGTTAGTACTGCTAGTATACAAGTTAGTACGGCTAGTACAAAGTTAATGCTGCTGGTATATAAGCATAATAATAGAATTTGCAGTCAAATTTACAAGTTTATCTGCCACCGAACTAATCTCGGCATCTGGAGATTCTCCGTCTTTGTTTTGCCTTCCTTTGGCCCACAATACACCACGTGGCGGTTCAACATCTGCTTCAATTTCTTTTTTTTCGATCTAATGGACATCAAGTGCATACACATATATGTAAAGTTAAACCAAGATAATCGATTCTGATCAATTAGTAAAACAAACAGTATGTATAACCTTACCATTTTCTCTTTAACATAAACATATCCACCTCGTCCCATTTTATGCTCATAAATATTTTTGGAACGCGACAGTTTAGCTTTACCTGATTTCTCATAAAAAACACAAAATCATAAGGCATTTAGATATGTGGTAATGCTGCAAACTAAAAATTATGAAATGACATATAAACTAAATAAAGATGACTAATTAAAACCTTGTATTCATTGGTGGTCGTGTAGGTTACAAACTCAACCCATTGTTCTTGTGTCATAATTGTACTATACTTTTCCGGCTTTTCATTCATTTTCTCAGGTGTATCTAGGTTGGGCAATATGTATTTTTCCCTGAGTTTCATTCTGAAACCTTAGCAGTTGACCAAGATGATTCATTACCACCTTTTTGAATGTCACGTCAACATCAAAATATTGCTGCAAAGATTAACACAATGTTTTCAATTAGTTGTAGATAATTGATAAATTAAACTTATATACTGGGTTAAAAATTAGTATATATGTACCGTGATTTCATCCCATAATTTTTGTCTTGATTCTTTATCCACCTTCTTCAAGGATAGAACCTTCAAATCTATGTGCTCACGAACCGCATCTCCTAAAAAACTCGCAAACAGTGCTCTGTTTAACCCTGTAACCCTATTCAATGCATCGATGGTTACCTTGTGCTTTACTTGACCAAAATGGCCATATTGAAGGCGAAACTTAGCTAGCCTGGTTATGCCCCTATTAGATATTTTCTTCATCAGATGAAGCATATGTTTCGTCCTCATACTATATTGTGTTAACATCAGCTTCATTATCTGGAAGCAAAATATCAGTATCAATATCTTCAACCATTTCCTTGACGACTCTTGAGCAACAATGTGTACAAGAAAATGATTCTGGCTTGGAGAGTAATGGTGATTGAAGATTTGATTTTTGTGTTTTGGTTGCAGTGTTTAGTTTAATTAGGAGACAAAACAGGGTATTTTCATGAATATGGGCTCTTATTTATGTTAAATGCCAAATAATTAGGTGATTTAAAAATTTTGGATCGAAATTTTGGCCCCAAATTCTTGTAAATTATTTTCAAAAAATTTCGCTTATGAACACAAAATTTTGGGTCATAACATATGCATAAAAAACGTGTAAAAACAAACAGAAATGGGTAAAAACGTATGGAAACGGATGAAAAGGGACTAAACGTGTGTAAATCGTGTTGTTGGATTAGTTCGGTCTCATTAAATCGGTTATAATTTTATTCGGGTCATAACACATGCATAAAAAACGTGTAAAAACAAACAGAAATGGGTAAAAACGTATGGAAACGGATGAAAAGGGACAAAACGTGTGTAAATCGTGTTGTTGGATTAGTTCGGTCTCATTAAATCGGTTATAATTTTATTCGGGTCATAACACATGCATAAAAAACGTGTAAAAACAAACAGAAATGGGTAAAAACGTATCGAAACGGATGAAAAGGGACTAAACGTGTGTAAATCGTGTTGTTGGATTAGTTCGCTCTCATTAAATCGGTTATAATTTTATTCGGGTCATAACACATACATAAAAAACGTGTAAAAACAAACAGAAATGGGTAAAAACGTGTGGAAACGGATAAAAAAGGGACTAAACGTGTGTAAATAGTGTTGTTGAATTAGTTCGGTCTCATTAAATCGGTTATAATTTTATTCGGGTCATAACACATGCACAAAAACGTGTAAAAACAAACAGAAATGGGTAAAAACGTATGGAAACGTGTAAAAACAAACAGAAATGGGTAAAAACGTATGGAAACGGATGAAAAGGGACAAAATGTGTGTAAATCGTGTTGTTGGATTAGTTCGGTCTCCTTAAATCGATTATAATTTTATTCGGGTCATAACACATGCATAAAAAATGTGTAAAAACAAACAGAAATGGGTAAAAACGCATGGAAACGGATGAAAAGGGACAAAACGTGTGTAAAACGTGTTGTTGGATTAATTCGGTGTCATTAAATCGGTTATAATTTTATTCGGGTCATAACACATGCATAAAAAACGTGTAAAAACAAACAGAAATGGGTAAAAACGTATGGAAACGGATGAAAAGGGACAAAACGAGTGTAAATCGTGTTGTTGGATTAGTTCGGTCTCATTAAATCGGTTATAATTTTATTCGGGTCATAACACATGCATAAAAAATGTGTAAAAACAAACAGAAATGGGTAAAAACGCATGAAAACGGATGAAAAGGGACAAAACGTGTGTAAAACGTGTTGTTGGATTAATTCGGTGTCATTAAATCGGTTATAATTTTATTCGGGTCATAACACATACATAAAAAACGTGTAAAAACAAACAGAAATGGGTAAAAACGTGTGGAAACGGATAAAAAAGGGACTAAACGTGTGTAAATAGTGTTGTTGAATTAGTTCGGTCTCATTAAATCGGTTATAATTTTATTCGGGTCATAACACATGCACAAAAACGTGTAAAAACAAACAGAAATGGGTAAAAACGTATGGAAACGTGTAAAAACAAACAGAAATGGGTAAAAACGTATGGAAACGGATGAAAAGGGACAAAACGTGTGTAAATCGTGTTGTTGGATTAGTTCGGTCTCCTTAAATCGATTATAATTTTATTCGGGTCATAACACATGCATAAAAAATGTGTAAAAACAAACAGAAATGGGTAAAAACGCATGGAAACGGATGAAAAGGGACAAAACGTGTGTAAAACGTGTTGTTGGATTAATTCGGTGTCATTAAATCGGTTATAATTTTATTCGGGTCATAACACATGCATAAAAAACGTGTAAAAACAAACAGAAATGGGTAAAAACGTATGGAAACGGATGAAAAGGGACAAAACGTGTGTAAATCGTGTTGTTGGATTAGTTCGGTCTCATTAAATCGGTTATAATTTTATTCGGGTCATAACACATGCATAAAAAATGTGTAAAAACAAACAGAAATGGGTAAAAACGCATGAAAACGGATGAAAAGGGACAAAACGTGTGAAAAACGTGTTGTTGGATTAATTCGGTGTCATTAAATCGGTTATAATTTTATTCGGGTCATAACACATACATAAAAAACGTGTAAAAACAAACAGAAATGGGTAAAAACGTGTGGAAACGAATAAAAAAGGGACTAAACGTGTGTAAATAGTGTTGTTGAATTAGTTCGGTCTCATTAAATCGGTTATAATTTTATTCGGGTCATAACACATGCACAAAAACGTGTAAAAAAAACAGAAATGGGTAAAAACGTATGGAAACGGATGAAAAGGGACTAAACGTGTGTAAATCGTGTTTTTGGATTAGTTCAGTCTCATTAAATCGGTTATAATTTTATTCGGGTCATAACACATGCATAAAAAACGTGTAAAAACAAACAGAAATGGGTAAAAATGTATGGAAACGGATGAAAAGGGACTAAATGTGTGTAAGTCTTGTTGTTGGATTAGTTCGGTCTCATTAAATCGGTTATTATTTTATTCGGGTCATAACACATGCATAAAAAACGTGTAAAAACTAACAGAAATGGGTAAAAACGTATGGAAACGGAAGAAAAGGAACTAAACGTGTGTAAATCGTGTTGTTGGATTAGTTCGGTCTCATTAAATCGGTTTTAATTTTATTCGAGTCATAACACATGCATAAAAAACGTGTAAAAACAAACAGAAATGGGTAAAAATGTATGGAAACGGATGAAAAGGGACTAAACGTGTAAATTGTGTTGTTGGATTAGTTCGGTCTCATTAAATCGGTTATAATTTTATTCGGGTCATAAAACATGCATAAAAAACGTGTAAAAACAAACAGAAATGGGTAAAAATGTATGGAAACGGATGAAAAGGGACTAAATGTGTGTAAATCTTGTTGTTGGATTAGTTCGGTCTCATTAAATCGGTTATTATTTTATTCAGGTCATAACACATGCATAAAAAACGTGTAAAAACTAACAGAAATGGGTAAAAATGTATGGAAACGGATGAAAAGGGACTAAATGTGTGTAAATCTTGTTGTTGGATTAGTTCGGTCTCATTAAATCGGTTATTATTTTATTCAGGTCATAACACATGCATAAAAAACGTGTAAAAACTAACAGAAATGGGTAAAAATGTATGGAAACGGATGAAAAGGGACTAAACGTGTGTAAATCGTGTTGTTGGATTAGTTCGGTCTCCTTAAATCGGTTATAATTTTATTCGGGTCATAACACATGCATAAAAAACGTGTAAAAACAAACAGAAATGGGTAAAAACGTATGGAAACGGATGAAAAGGGACAAAACGTGTGTAAATCGTGTTGTTGGATTAGTTCGGTCTAATTAAATCGGTTATAATTTTATTCGGGTCATAACACATGCATAAAAAACGTGTAAAAACACACAGAAATGGGTAAAAACGTGTGGAAACGGATGAAAAGGGACTAAACGTGTGTAAATCGTGTTGTTGGATTAGTTCGGTCTCATTAAATCGGTTATAATTTTATTCGGGTCATAACACATGCATAAAAAACGTGTAAAAACAAACAGAAATGGGTAAAAACATATGGAAACGGATGAAAAGGGACATAACGTGTGTAAATCATGTTTTTGGATTAGTTCGGTCTCATTAAATCGGGTATAATTTTATTCGGGTCATAACACATGCATAAAGACGTGTAAAAACAAACAGAAATGGGTAAAAACGTATGGAAACGGATGAAAAGGGACTAAACGTGTGTAAATCGTGTTTTTGGATTAGTTCGGTCTCATTAAATCGGTTATAATTTTATTCGGGTCATAACACATGCATAAAAAACGTGTAAAAACAAACAGAAATGGGTAAAAACGTATGGAAACAGATGAAAAGGGACAAAACGTGTGTAAATCGTGTTGTTGGATTAGTTCGGTCTCATTAAATCGGTTATAATTTTATTCGGGTCATAACACATGCATAAAAAATGTGTAAAAACAAACAGAAATGGGTAAAAACGCATGGAAACGGATGAAAAGGGACAAAACGTGTGTAAAACGTGTTGTTGGATTAATTCGGTGTCATTAAATCGGTTATAATTTTATTCGGGTCATAACACATACATAAAAAACGTGTAAAAACAAACAGAAATGGGTAAAAACGTGTGGAAACGGATAAAAAAGGGACTAAACGTGTGTAAATTGTGTTGTTGAATTAGTTCGGTCTCATTAAATCGGTTATAATTTTATTCGGGTCATAACACATGCACAAAAACGTGTAAAAACAAACAGAAATGGGTAAAAACGTATGGAAACGGATGAAAAGGGACTAAACGTGTGTAAATCGTGTTTTTGGATTAGTTCAGTCTCATTAAATCGGTTATAATTTTATTCGGGTCATAACACATGCATAAAAAACGTGTAAAAACAAACAGAAATGGGTAAAAACGTATGGAAACGGATGAAAAGGGACTAAATGTGTGTAAATCTTGTTGTTGGATTAGTTCGGTCTCATTAAATCGGTTATTATTTTATTCGGGTCATAACACATGCATAAAAAACGTGTAAAACCTAACAGAAATGGGTAAAAACGTATGGAAACGGATGAAAAGGAACTAAACGTGTGTAAATCGTGTTGTTGGATTAGTTCGGTCTCATTAAATCGGTTTTAATTTTATTCGGGTCATAACACATGCATAAAAAACGTGTAAAAACAAACAGAAATGGGTAAAAATGTATGGAAACGGATGAAAAGGGACTAAACGTGTAAATTGTGTTGTTGGATTAGTTCGGTCTCATTAAATCGGTTATAATTTTATTCGGGTCATAAAACATGCATAAAAAACGTGTAAAAACAAACAGAAATGGGTAAAAACATATGAAAACGGATGAAAAGGGACTAAACGTGTGTAAATCGTGTTGTTGGATTAGTTCGGTCTCCTTAAATCGGTTATAATTTTATTCGGGTCATAACACATGCATAAAAAACGTGTAAAAACAAACAGAAATGGGTAAAAACGTATGGAAACGGATGAAAAGAGACAAAACGTGTGTAAATCGTGTTGTTGGATTAGTTCGGTCTAATTAAATCGGTTATAATTTTATTCGGGTCATAACACATGCATAAAAAACGTGTAAAAACACACAGAAATGGGTAAAAACGTGTGGAAACGGATGAAAAGGGACTAAACGTGTGTAAATCGTGTTGTTGGATTAGTTCGGTCTCATTAAATCGGTTATAATTTTATTCGGGTCATAACACATGCATAAAAAACGTGTAAAAACAAACAGAAATGGGTAAAAACATATGGAAACGGATGAAAAGGGACATAACGTGTGTAAATCATGTTTTTGGATTAGTTCGGTCTCATTAAATCGGTTATAATTTTATTCGGGTCATAACACATGCATAAAGACGTGTAAAAACAAACAGAAATGGGTAAAAACGTATGGAAACGGATGAAAAGGGACTAAACGTGTGTAAATCGTGTTTTTGGATTAGTTCGGTCTCATTAAATCGGTTATAATTTTATTCGGGTCATAACACATGCATAAAAAACGTGTAAAAACAAACAGAAATGGGTAAAAATGTATGGAAACGGATGAAAAGGGACTAAATGTGTGTAAATCTTGGTGTTGGATTAGTTCGGTCTCATTAAATCGATTATTATTTTATTCAGGTCATAACACATGCATAAAAAACGTGTAAAAACTAACAGAAATGGGTAAAAATGTATGGAAACGGATGAAAAGGGACTAAATGTGTGTAAATCGTGTTGTTGGATTAGTTCGGTCTCATTAAATTGGTTTTAATTTTATTCGGGTCATAACACATGCATAAAAAACGTGTAAAAACAAACAGAAATGGATAAAAACGTATGGAAACGAATGAAAAGGGACTAAACGTGTAAATCGTGTTGTTGGATTAGTTCGGTCTCATTAAATTGGTTATAATTTTATTCGGGTCATAACACATGCATAAAAAACGTGTAAAAACAAACAGAAATGGGTAAAAACATATGAAAACGGATGAAAAGGGACTAAACGTGTGTAAATCGTGTTGTTGGATTAGTTCGGTCTCCTTAAATCGGTTATAATTTTATTCGGGTCATAACACATGCATAAAAAATGTGTAAAAACAAACAGAAATGGGTAAAAACGTATGGAAACGGATGAAAAGGGACAAAACGTGTGTAAATCGTGTTGTTGGATTAGTTCGGTCTAATTAAATCGGCTATAATTTTATTCGGGTCATAACACATGCATAAAAAACGTGTAAAAACAAACAGAAATGGGTAAAAACGAGTGGAAACGGATGAAAAGGGACTAAACGTGTGTAAATCGTGTTGTTGTATTAGTTCGGTCTCATTAAATCGGTTATAATTTTATTCGGGTCATAACACATGCATAAAAAAAAGATTACAAGAAACAAACCCTAAACAAGTTCTCTCTCGGCGATTTCAGCCGCCTTGCAACTCAAACTAATTTGATTCAATTCTTTCTATCAAACACGGTTTGCTTTTAATCTTTTTATTGAGATTATTGTAATATCGTGCAAGACTGTGATTGGTTTGGGTTGCAAGGTGGTGTTTTTCAATTATCTTAATCGACTATACGGTTTTAATTATTTTCTAGTGGGTCGGTTATTAATTGCTTCATGGGACGGTGCACTAAAAACGATTCCATCCTACAAATATATTAATCAACTATCCTTGTGGATACTCACATCGTGGGACGGTGCATTTAATGATACATATATTCGTTTTTAGTATTATGTTGATTGTTGCTGTTATACGTGCATGATATTCAATCATTGGTTGGCATATTGTGCATGATAATGTTTTAATCGTTTTCTAGGATTCATCATTCAAGTCAGCTTAATTATCTTTATGATTTTTAGATTGATCTCTTACTCCTGGTACGATGTGATGGTTTGTAAACCCGTTCTAGGGTTTTCTGGTTTATGGGTAGTTCGCTGAAAGTTATCCCGTTTTTGGGATCGGTTTGTGATTGCAAGTATTAAGCTGATGTTAGTGATTATGTTTGGGGTTATGAGAGAGATGTAAGTCAAGTTATGAGGGTTCCTTGTTCAAAAACCCTTGGTTTCATTCCGAGACCTGCTGCTCATTCAATTGGTGGGATCTGTTTTTTGGGTCTCTCGTTATTCTTTAGGGTCTCTGGTCCTTGATGCAGATCGCTCATAAGGGTCGATCTCAATTGCTTCTATACTAAACGATTACCATATTCCTATTTTTAGGGTTTGATTATTTATTCGATAGCAAGTAAATCCTCTTTAGGGTTTGTATTGGGGCTGTTGGTCGATTGCTTGTTCTACTCCAGATGTGAGTGTGATGTAAGTGGGTTTTAGAGAGTTTGTAAGTTAAGTTTGAAGGTACGCTTATTCAAAAACCTATCATAACGTTCACAGATCTGCTATTCAACTTTTATATTCCTTGGACTTGTGATCGTTATTATGGATTTAGGGTTTGTTACCCTAGTCGTTGTTGTGCTATATCATATTACTATCATACTGTATTGGGTTGTTTGATTTTCGGGGTATGTAATATGATGTTTTGGATGTTAGGGTTCGCTATAAACCCTATTGGTTATTATGTTGGGCATGCAACTGTAGTTTGTGGTCGTATGTTGAAGTATTGCTGCTACTATGGGTGCTAATGTAGGTACATGTCTAGTGGACGCTCGTATTGGCAAATGGTCTTCTTTTTTATAATTGTTCTTGCCGGTGTTTGCTTGTTATCTGGACTTGTGGTTTGGTGGTGAAGTAATTTGATGTGCTGCTGGTATAGGTCATTTGACGCAATTGCTGGGCAATCTGATTATGTTTTCATCATGCAAGTTTGATGTGATTGAATGTTGAAGATCGCATGGATGTTTATACGTGGATTCTTCATGGAGAAGTTAAGGTGGACCGCCATAGTGAGTTAGAAGGCTCAAGTGCTTTTCTTGAGTAGTATTATCATGTTTTATGTACTTTTGCCATTATTGGTAGGTTCATTTTATTGTAAGTTATAGGAATGGTGTGTCATTCTTATATTCGAGTCTGTAGGTGTCCTAAGGGACTGAGGTGAGGGATATCACCCTCATCCTATGTACCTCAACGTTTTTTGGAGTAATGAATTTTGCCGGGGTGAATTAACCCTTTTACCCCAAAAAAAAAAACACATGCATAAAAAACGTGTAAAAACAAACAGAAATGGGTAAAAACGTATGGAAACGGATGAAAATGGACTAAACGTGTGTAAATCGTGTTTTTGGATTAGTTCGGTCTCATTAAATCGGTTATAATTTTATTCGGGTCATAACACATGCATAAAAAACGTTTATAAACAAACAGAAAATGGGTAAAAATGTATGGAAACGGATGAAAAGGGACAAAACGTGTGTAAATCGTGTTGTTGGATTAGTTCGGTCTCATTAAATCGGTTATAATTTTATTCGGGTCATAACACATGCATAAAAAACGTGTAAAAACAAACAGAAATGGGTAAAAACGTGTGGAAATGGATTAAAAGGGACTAAACGTGTGTAAATCGTGTTGTTGGTTTAGTTCGGTCTCATTAAATCGGTTATAATTTTATTCGGGTCATAACACATGCATAAAAAACGTGTAAAAACAAACATAAATGGGTAAAAACGTATGGAAACGGATGAAAAGGGACTAAACGTGTGTAAATCGTGTTGTTGGGTTAGTTCGGTCTCATTAAATCGGTTATAATTTTATTCGGGTCATAACACACGCATAAAAAACGTGTAAAAACAAAAAGAAATGGGTCAAAACGTATTGAAACGGATGAAAAGGACTAAACGTGTGTAAATCTTGTTGTTGGATTATTTCGGTCTCATTAAATCGGTTATAATTTTATTCGGGTCATAACACATGCATAAAAAACGTGTAAAAAACAAACAGAACTGGGTAAAAACGTATGGAAACGGATGAAAAGGGACAAAACGTGTGTAAATCGTGTTGTTGGATTTGTTCGGTCTCCTTAAATCCGTTATAATTTTATTCGGGTCATAACACATGCATAAAAAACATGTAAAAACAAACAGAAATGGGTAAAAACGTATGGAAACGAATGAAAAGTGACTAAACGTGTGTAAATCGTGTTGTTGGATTAGTTCGGTCTCATTAAATCGGTTTTAATTTTATTCGGGTCATAACACATGCATAAAAAACGTGCAAAAACAAACAAAAATGGTTAAAAACGTATGGAAATGGATGAAAAGGGATTAACTGGTGTAAATCATGTTGTTGGTTTAGTTCGGTCTCATTAAATCAGTTATAATTTTATTCGGGTCATAATACATGCATAAAAAACGTGTAAAAACAAAAGGAAATAGGTAACAACGTATGGAACGGATGAAAAGGGACTAAACGTGTGTAAATCGTGTTGTTGGATTAGTTCGGTCTCATTAAATCGGTTATAATTTTATTCGGGTCATAACACATGCATAAAAAACGTGTAAAAACAAACAGAAATGGGTAAAAACGTATGGAAACGGATGAAAAGGGACAAAACGTCTGTAAATCGTGTTGTTGGATTAGTTCGGTCTCATTAAAACGGTTATAATTTTATTCGGGTCATAACACATGCATAAAAAACGTGCAAAACAAACAGAAATGGGTAAAAACGTATGGAAACGGATGAAAAGGGACTAAACGTGTGTAAATCGTGTTGTTGGATTAGTTTGGTCTCATTAAATCGGTTATAATTTTATTCGGGTCATAACACATGCATAAAAAATATGTAAAAACAAACAGAAATGGGTAAAAACGCATGGAAACGGATGAAAAGGGACAAAACGTGTGTAAATCGTGTTGTTGGATTAGTTCGATCTCCTTAAATCGGTTATAATTTTATTCAGGTCATAACACATGCATAAAAAACGTGTAAAAACAAACAGAAATGGGTAAAAACGTATGGAAACGGATGAAAAGAGACAAAACGTGTGTAAATCGTGTTGTTGGATTAGTTCGGTCTAATTAAATCGGTTATAATTTTATTCGGGTCATAACACATGCATAAAAAACGCGTAAAAACACACAGAAATGTGTAAAAACGTGTGGAAACGGATGAAAAGGGACTAAACGTGTGTAAATCGTGTTGTTGGATTAGTTCGGTCTCATTAAATCGGTTATAATTTTATTCGGGTCATAACACATGCATAAAAAACGTGTAAAAACAAACAGAAATGGGTAAAAACATATGGAAACGGATGAAAAGGGACATAACGTGTGTAAATCATGTTTTTGGATTAGTTCGGTCTCATTAAATCGGTTATAATTTTATTCGGGTCATAACACATGCATAAAGACGTGTAAAAACAAACAGAAATGGGTAAAAACGTATGGAAACGGATGAAAAGGGACTAAACGTGTGTAAATCGTGTTTTTGGATTAGTTCGGTCTCATTAAATCGGTTATAATTTTATTCGGGTCATAACACATGCATAAAAAACGTGTAAAAACAAACAGAAATGGGTAAAAACGTATGGAAACGGATGAAAAGGGACTAAACGTGTAAATCGTGTTGTTGGATTAGTTCGGTCTCATTAAATCGGTTATAATTTTATTCGGGTCATAAAACATGCATAAAAAACGTGTAAAAACAATTAGAAATGGGTAAAAACATATGAAAACGGATGAAAAGGAACAAAACGTGTGTAAATCGTGTTGTTGGATTAGTTCGGTCTCCTAAAATCGGTTATAATTTTATTCGGGTCATAACACATGCATAAAAAACGTGTAAAAACAAACAGAAATGGGTAAAAACGTATGGAAACGGATGAAAAGGGACAAAACGTGTGTAAATCGTGTTGTTGGATTAGTTCGGTCTAATTAAATCGGTTATAATTTTATTCGGGTCATAACACATGCATAAAAAACGTGTAAAAACACACAGAAATTGGTAAAAATGTGTGGAAACGGATGAAAAGGGACTAAACGTGTGTAAATCGTGTTGTTGGATTAGGTCGGTCTCATTAAATCGGTTATAATTTTATTCGGGTCATAACACATGCATAAAAAACGTGTAAAAACAAACAGAAATGGGTAAAAACATATGGAAACGGATGAAAAGGGAAATAACGTGTGTAAATCGTGTTTTTGGATTAGTTCGGTCTCATTAAATCGGTTATAATTTTATTCGGGTCATAACACATGCATAAAGACGTGTAAAAACAAACAGAAATGGGTAAAAACGTATGGAAACGGATGAAAAAGGGACTAAACGTGTGTAAATCGTGTTTTTGGATTAGTTCGGTCTCATTAAATCGGTTATAATTTTATTCGGGTCATAACACATGCATAAAAAACGTGAAAAAACAAACAGAAATGGGTAAAAATGTATGGAAACGGATGAAAAGGGACTAAATGTGTGTAAATCTTGTTGTTGGATTAGTTCGGTCTCATTAAATCGGTTATTATTTTATTCAGGTCATAACACATGCTTAAAAAACGTGTAAAAACTAACAGAAATGGGTAAAAACGTATGGAAATGGAAGAAAAGGGACTAAACCTGTGTAAATCGTGTTGTTGGATTAGTTCGGTCTCATTAAATTGGTTTTAATTTTATTCGGGTCATAACACATGCATAAAAAACGTGTAAAAACAAACAGAAATGGATAAAAACGTATGGAAACTGATGAAAAGGGACTAAACGTGTAAATCGTGTTGTTGGATTAGTTCGGTCTCATTAAATCGGTTATAATTTTATTCGGGTCATAACACATGCATAAAAAACGTGTAAAAACAAACAGAAATGGGTAAAAACATATGAAAACGTATGAAAAGGGACTAAACGTGTGTAAATCGTGTTGCTGGATTAGTTCGGTCTCCTTAAATCGGTTATAATTTTATTCGGGTCATAACACATGCACAAAAACGTGTAAAAACAAACAGAAATGGGTAAAAACGTATGGAAACGGATGAAAAAGGGACTAAACGTGTGTAAATCGTGTTTTTGGATTAGTTCGGTCTCATTAAATCTTTTATAATTTTATTCGGGTCATAACACATGCATAAAAAACGTGTAAAAACAAACAGAAATGGGTAAAAATGTATGGAAACGGATGAAAAGGGACTATACGTGTGTAAATCGTGTTGTTGGATTAGTTCGGTCTATTTAAATCGGTTATAATTTTATTCGGGTCATAACACATGCATAAAAAACGTGTAAAAACAAACAGAAATGGGTAAAAACGAGTGGAAACGGATGAAAAGGGACTAAACGTGTGTAAATCGTGTTTTTGGATTAGTTCGGTCTCATTAAATCGGTTATAATTTTATTCGGGTCATAACACATGCATAAAAAACGTGTAAAAACAAACAGAAATGGGTAAAAATGTATGGAAACGGATGAAAAGGGACTATACGTGTGTAAATCGTGTTGTTGGATTAGTTCGGTCACATTAAATCGGTTATAATTTTATTCGGGTCATAACACATGCATAAAAAACGTGTAAAAACAAACAGAAATGCGTAAAAATGTATGGAAACGGATGAAAATAGACTAAACGTGTGTAAATCGTGTTTTTGGATTAGTTCGGTCTCATTAAATCGGTTATAATTTTATTCGGGTCATAACACATGCATAAAAAACGTGTAAAAACAAACAGAAAATGGGTAAAAATGTATTGAAACGGATGAAAAGGGACAAAACGTGTGTAAATCGTGTTGTTGGATTAGTTCGGTCTCATTAAATCGGTTATAATTTTATTCGGGTCATAACACATGCATAAAAAACGTGTAAAAACAAACAGAAATGGGTAAAAATGTGTGGAAACGGATGAAAAGGGACTAAACGTGTGTAAATCGTGTTGTTGGATTAGTTCGGTCTCATTAAATCGGTTATAATTTTATTCGGGTCATAACACATGCATAAAAAACGTGTAAAAAACAAACAGAACTGGGTAAAAACGTATGGAAACGTGTAAAAACAAACAGAAATGGGTAAAAACGTATGGAAACGGATGAAAAGGGACAAAACGTGTGTAAATCGTGTTGTTGGATTAGTTCGGTCTCCTTAAATCGATTATAATTTTATTCGGGTCATAACACATGCATAAAAAATGTGTAAAAACAAACAGAAATGGGTAAAAACGCATGGAAACGGATGAAAAGGGACAAAACGTGTGTAAAACGTGTTGTTGGATTAATTCGGTGTCATTAAATCGGTTATAATTTTATTCGGGTCATAACACATGCATAAAAAACGTGTAAAAACAAACAGAAATGGGTAAAAACGTATGGAAACGGATGAAAAGGGACAAAACGTGTGTAAATCGTGTTGTTGGATTAGTTCGGTCTCATTAAATCGGTTATAATTTTATTCGGGTCATAACACATGCATAAAAAATGTGTAAAAACAAACAGAAATGGGTAAAAACGCATGAAAACGGATGAAAAGGGACAAAACGTGTGTAAAACGTGTTGTTGGATTAATTCGGTGTCATTAAATCGGTTATAATTTTATTCGGGTCATAACACATACATAAAAAACGTGTAAAAACAAACAGAAATGGGTAAAAACGTGTGGAAACGGATAAAAAAGGGACTAAACGTGTGTAAATAGTGTTGTTGAATTAGTTCGGTCTCATTAAATCGGTTATAATTTTATTCGGGTCATAACACATGCACAAAAACGTGTAAAAACAAACAGAAATGGGTAAAAACGTATGGAAACGGATGAAAAGGGACTAAACGTGTGTAAATCGTGTTTTTGGATTAGTTCAGTCTCATTAAATCGGTTATAATTTTATTCGGGTCATAACACATGCATAAAAAACGTGTAAAAACAAACAGAAATGGGTAAAAATGTATGGAAACGGATGAAAAGGGACTAAATGTGTGTAAATCTTGTTGTTGGATTAGTTCGGTCTCATTAAATCGGTTATTATTTTATTCGGGTCATAACACATGCATAAAAAACGTGTAAAAACTAACAGAAATGGGTAAAAACGTATGGAAACGGATGAAAAGGAACTAAACGTGTGTAAATCGTGTTGTTGGATTAGTTCGGTCTCATTAAATCGGTTTTAATTTTATTCGAGTCATAACACATGCATAAAAAACGTGTAAAAACAAACAGAAATGGGTAAAAATGTATGGAAACGGATGAAAAGGGACTAAACGTGTAAATTGTGTTGTTGGATTAGTTCGGTCTCATTAAATCGGTTATAATTTTATTCGGGTCATAACACATGCATAAAAAACGTGTAAAAACAAACAGAAATGGGTAAAAACATATGAAAACGGATGAAAAGGGACTAAACGTGTGTAAATCGTGTTGTTGGATTAGTTCGGTCTCCTTAAATCGGTTATAATTTTATTCGGGTCATAACACATGCATAAAAAACGTGTAAAAACAAACAGAAATGGGTAAAAATGTATGAAACGGATGAAAAGGGACAAAACGTGTGTAAATCGTGTTGTTGGATTAGTTCGGTCTAATTAAATCGGTTATAATTTTATTCGGGTCATAACACATGCATAAAAAACGTGTAAAAACACACAGAAATGGGTAAAAACGTGTGGAAACGGATGAAAAGAGACTAAACGTGTGTAAATCGTGTTGTTGGATTAGTTCGGTCTCATTAAATCGGTTATAATTTTATTCGGGTCATAACACATGCATAAAAAACGTGTAAAAACAAACAGAAATGGGTAAAAACATATGGAAACGGATGAAAAGGGACATAACGTGTGTAAATCATGTTTTTGGATTAGTTCGGTCTCATTAAATCGGGTATAATTTTATTCGGGTCATAACACATGCATAAAGACGTGTAAAAACAAACAGAAATGGGTAAAAACGTATGGAAACGGATGAAAAGGGACTAAACGTGTGTAAATCGTGTTTTTAGATTAGTTCGGTCTCATTAAATCGGTTATAATTTTATTCGGGTCATAACACATGCATAAAAAACGTGTAAAAACAAACAGAAATGGGTAAAAACGTATGGAAACGGATGAAAAGGGACAAAACGTGTGTAAATCGTGTTGTTGGATTAGTTCGGTCTCATTAAATCGGTTATAATTTTATTCGGGTCATAACACATGCATAAAAAATGTGTAAAAACAAACAGAAATGGGTAAAAACGCATGGAAACGGATGAAAAGGGACAAAACGTGTGTAAAACGTGTTGTTGGATTAATTCGGTGTCATTAAATCGGTTATAATTTTATTCGGGTCATAACACATACATAAAAAACGTGTAAAAACAAACAGAAATGGGTAAAAACGTGTGGAAACGGATAAAAAAGGGACTAAACGTGTGTAAATAGTGTTGTTGAATTAGTTCGGTCTCATTAAATCGGTTATAATTTTATTCGGGTCATAACACATGCACAAAAACGTGTAAAAACAAACAGAAATGGGTAAAAACGTATGGAAACGGATGAAAAGGGACTAAACGTGTGTAAATCGTGTTTTTGGATTAGTTCAGTCTCATTAAATCGGTTATAATTTTATTCGGGTCATAACACATGCATAAAAAACGTGTAAAAACAAACAGAAATGGGTAAAAATGTATGGAAACGGATGAAAAGGGACTAAATGTGTGTAAATCTTGTTGTTGGATTAGTTCGGTCTCATTAAATCGGTTATTATTTTATTCGGGTCATAACACATGCATAAAAAACGTGTAAAAACTAACAGAAATGGGTAAAAACGTATGGAAACGGATGAAAAGGAACTAAACGTGTGTAAATCGTGTTGTTGGATTAGTTCGGTCTCATTAAATCGGTTTTAATTTTATTCGGGTCATAACACATGCATAAAAAACGTGTAAAAACAAACAGAAATGGGTAAAAATGTATGGAAACGGATAAAAAGAGACTAAACGTGTAAATTGTGTTGTTGGATTAGTTCGGTCTCATTAAATCGGTTATAATTTTATTCGGGTCATAAAACATGCATAAAAAACGTGTAAAAACAAACAGAAATGGGTAAAAACATATGAAAACGGATGAAAAGGGACTAAACGTGTGTAAATCGTGTTGTTGGATTAGTTCGGTCTCCTTAAATCGGTTATAATTTTATTCGGGTCATAACACATGCATAAAAAACGTGTAAAAACAAACAGAAATGGGTAAAAACGTATGGAAACGGATGAAAAGGGACAAAACGTGTGTAAATCGTGTTGTTGAATTAGTTCGGTCTAATTAAATCGGTTATAATTTTATTCGGGTCATAACACATGCATAAAAAACGTGTAAAAACACACAAAAATGGGTAAAAACGTGTGGAAACGGATGAAAGGGGACTAAACGTGTGTAAATCGTGTTGTTGGATTAGTTCGGTCTCATTAAATCGGTTATAATTTTATTCGGGTCATAACACATGCATAAAAAACGTGTAAAAACAAACAGAAATGGGTAAAAACATATGGAAACGGATGAAAAGGGACATAACGTGTGTAAATCATGTTTTTGGATTAGTTCGGTCTCATTAAATCGGTTATAATTTTATTCGGGTCATAACACATGCATAAAGACGTGTAAAAACAAACAGAAATGGGTAAAAAGGTATGGAAACGGATGAAAAGGGACTAAACGTGTGTAAATCGTGTTTTTGGATTAGTTCGGTCTCATTAAATCGGTTATAATTTTATTCGGGTCATAACACATGCATAAAAAACGTGTAAAAACAAACAGAAATGGGTAAAAATGTATGGAAACGGATGAAAAGGGACTAAATGTGTGTAAATCTTGTTGTTGGATTAGTTCGGTCTCATTAAATCGGTTATTATTTTATTCAGGTCATAACACATGCATAAAAAACGTGTAAAAACTAACAGAAATGGGTAAAAATGTATGGAAACGGATGAAAAGGGACTAAATGTGTGTAAATCGTGTTGTTGGATTAGTTCGGTCTCATTAAATTGGTTTTAATTTTATTCGGGTCATAACACATGCATAAAAAACGTGTAAAAACAAACAGAAATGGATAAAAACGTATGGAAACGAATGAAAAGGGACTAAACGTGTAAATCGTGTTGTTGGATTAGTTCGGTCTCATTAAATTGGTTATAATTTTATTCGGGTCATAACACATGCATAAAAAACGTGTAAAAACAAACAGAAATGGGTAAAAACATATGAAAACGGATGAAAAGGGACTAAACGTGTGTAAATCGTGTTGTTGGATTAGTTCGGTCTCCTTAAATCGGTTATAATTTTATTCGGGTCATAACACATGCATAAAAAATGTGTAAAAACAAACAGAAATGGGTAAAAACGTATGGAAACGGATGAAAAGGGACAAAACGTGTGTAAATCGTGTTGTTGGATTAGTTCGGTCTAATTAAATCGGCTATAATTTTATTCGGGTCATAACACATGCATAAAAAACGTGTAAAAACAAACAGAAATGGGTAAAAACGAGTGGAAACGGATGAAAAGGGACTAAACGTGTGTAAATCGTGTTGTTGTATTAGTTCGGTCTCATTAAATCGGTTATAATTTTATTCGGGTCATAACACATGCATAAAAAAAAGATTACAAGAAACAAACCCTAAACAAGTTCTCTCTCGGCGATTTCAGCCGCCTTGCAACTCAAACTAATTTGATTCAATTCTTTCTATCAAACACGGTTTGCTTTTAATCTTTTTATTGAGATTATTGTAATATCGTGCAAGACTGTGATTGGTTTGGGTTGCAAGGTGGTGTTTTTCAATTATCTTAATCGACTATACGGTTTTAATTATTTTCTAGTGGGTCGGTTATTAATTGCTTCATGGGACGGTGCACTAAAAACGATTCCATCCTACAAATATATTAATCAACTATCCTTGTGGATACTCACATCGTGGGACGGTGCATTTAATGATACATATATTCGTTTTTAGTATTATGTTGATTGTTGCTGTTATACGTGCATGATATTCAATCATTGGTTGGCATATTGTGCATGATAATGTTTTAATCGTTTTCTAGGATTCATCATTCAAGTCAGCTTAATTATCTTTATGATTTTTAGATTGATCTCTTACTCCTGGTACGATGTGATGGTTTGTAAACCCGTTCTAGGGTTTTCTGGTTTATGGGTAGTTCGCTGAAAGTTATCCCGTTTTTGGGATCGGTTTGTGATTGCAAGTATTAAGCTGATGTTAGTGATTATGTTTGGGGTTATGAGAGAGATGTAAGTCAAGTTATGAGGGTTCCTTGTTCAAAAACCCTTGGTTTCATTCCAAGACCTGCTGCTCATTCAATTGGTGGGATCTGTTTTTTGGGTCTCTCGTTATTCTTTAGGGTCTCTGGTCCTTGATGCAGATCGCTCATAAGGGTCGATCTCAATTGCTTCTATACTAAACGATTACCATATTCCTATTTTTAGGGTTTGATTATTTATTCGATAGCAAGTAAATCCTCTTTAGGGTTTGTATTGGGGCTGTTGGTCGATTGCTTGTTCTACTCCAGATGTGAGTGTGATGTAAGTGGGTTTTAGAGAGTTTGTAAGTTAAGTTTGAAGGTACGCTTATTCAAAAACCTATCATAACGTTCACAGATCTGCTATTCAACTTTTATATTCCTTGGACTTGTGATCGTTATTATGGATTTAGGGTTTGTTACCCTAGTCGTTGTTGTGCTATATCATATTACTATCATACTGTATTGGGTTGTTTGATTTTCGGGGTATGTAATATGATGTTTTGGATGTTAGGGTTCGCTATAAACCCTATTGGTTATTATGTTGGGCATGCAACTGTAGTTTGTGGTCGTATGTTGAAGTATTGCTGCTACTATGGGTGCTAATGTAGGTACATGTCTAGTGGACGCTCGTATTGGCAAATGGTCTTCTTTTTTATAATTGTTCTTGCCGGTGTTTGCTTGTTATCTGGACTTGTGGTTTGGTGGTGAATTAATTTGATGTGCTGCTGGTATAGGTCATTTGACGCAATTGCTGGGCAATCTGATTATGTTTTCATCATGCAAGTTTGATGTGATTGAATGTTGAAGATCGCATGGATGTTTATACGTGGATTCTTCATGGAGAAGTTAAGGTGGACCGCCATAGTGAGTTAGAAGGCTCAAGTGCTTTTCTTGAGTAGTATTATCATGTTTTATGTACTTTTGTCATTATTGGTAGGTTCATTTTATTGTAAGTTATAGGAATGGTGTGTCATTCTTATATTCGAGTCTGTAGGTGTCCTAAGGGACTGAGGTGAGGGATATCACCCTCATCCTATGTACCTCAACGTTTTTTGGAGTAATGAATTTTGCCGGGGTGAATTAACCCTTTTACCCCAAAAAAAAAACACATGCATAAAAAACGTGTAAAAACAAACAGAAATGGGTAAAAACGTATGGAAACGGATGAAAATGGACTAAACGTGTGTAAATCGTGTTTTTGGATTAGTTCGGTCTCATTAAATCGGTTATAATTTTATTCGGGTCATAACACATGCATAAAAAACGTTTATAAACAAACAGAAAATGGGTAAAAATGTATGGAAACGGATGAAAAGGGACAAAACGTGTGTAAATCGTGTTGTTGGATTAGTTCGGTCTCATTAAATCGGTTATAATTTTATTCGGGTCATAACACATGCATAAAGACGTGTAAAAACAAACAGAAATGGGTAAAAAACGTATGGAAACGGATGAAAAGGGACTAAACGTGTGTAAATCGTGTTTTTGGATTAGTTCGGTCTCATTAAATCGGTTATAATTTTATTCGGGTCATAACACATGCATAAAAAACGTGTAAAAACAAACAGAAATGGGTAAAAACGTATGGAAACGGATGAAAAGGGACAAAACGTGTGTAAATCGTGTTGTTGGATTAGTTCGGTCTCATTAAATCGGTTATAATTTTATTCGGGTCATAACACATGCATAAAAAATGTGTAAAAACAAACAGAAATGGGTAAAAACCCATGGAAACGGATGAAAAGGGACAAAACGTGTGTAAAACGTGTTGTTGGATTAATTCGGTGTCATTAAATCGGTTATAATTTTATTCGGGTCATAACACATACATAAAAAACGTGTAAAAACAAACAGAAATGGGTAAAAACGTGTGGAAACGGATAAAAAAGGGACTAAACGTGTGTAAATAGTGTTGTTGAATTAGTTCGGTCTCATTAAATCGGTTATAATTTTATTCGGGTCATAACACATGCACAAAAACGTGTAAAAACAAACAGAAATGGGTAAAAACGTATGGAAACGGATGAAAAGGGACTAAACGTGTGTAAATCGTGTTTTTGGATTAGTTCAGTCTCATTAAATCGGTTATAATTTTATTCGGGTCATAACACATGCATAAAAAACGTGTAAAAACAAACAGAAATGGGTAAAAATGTATGGAAACGGATGAAAAGGGACTAAATGTGTGTAAATCTTGTTGTTGGATTAGTTCGGTCTCATTAAATCGGTTATTATTTTATTCGGGTCATAACACATGCATAAAAAACGTGTAAAAACTAACAGAAATGGGTAAAAACGTATGGAAACGGATGAAAAGGAACTAAACGTGTGTAAATCGTGTTGTTGGATTAGTTCGGTCTCATTAAATCGGTTTTAATTTTATTCGGGTCATAACACATGCATAAAAAACGTGTAAAAACAAACAGAAATGGGTAAAAATGTATGGAAACGGATGAAAAGAGACTAAACGTGTAAATTGTGTTGTTGGATTAGTTCGGTCTCATTAAATCGGTTATAATTTTATTCGGGTCATAAAACATGCATAAAAAACGTGTAAAAACAAACAGAAATGGGTAAAAACATATGAAAACGGATGAAAAGGGACTTAACGTGTGTAAATCGTGTTGTTGGATTAGTTCGGTCTCCTTAAATCGGTTATAATTTTATTCGGGTCATAACACATGCATAAAAAACGTGTAAAAACAAACAGAAATGGGTAAAAACGTATGGAAACGGATGAAAAGGGACAAAACGTGTGTAAATCGTGTTGTTGAATTAGTTCGGTCTAATTAAATCGGTTATAATTTTATTCGGGTCATAACACATGCATAAAAAACGTGTAAAAACACACAGAAATGGGTAAAAACGTGTGGAAACGGATGAAAAGGGACTAAACGTGTGTAAATCGTGTTGTTGGATTAGTTCGGTCTCATTAAATCGGTTATAATTTTATTCGGGTCATAACACATGCATAAAAAACGTGTAAAAACAAACAGAAATGGGTAAAAACATATGGAAACGGATGAAAAGGGACATAACGTGTGTAAATCATGTTTTTGGATTAGTTCGGTCTCATTAAATCGGTTATAATTTTATTCGGGTCATAACACATGCATAAAGACGTGTAAAAACAAACAGAAATGGGTAAAAACGTATGGAAACGGATGAAAAGGGACTAAACGTGTGTAAATCGTGTTTTTGGATTAGTTCGGTCTCATTAAATCGGTTATAATTTTATTCGGGTCATAACACATGCATAAAAAACGTGTAAAAACAAACAGAAATGGGTAAAAATGTATGGAAACGGATGAAAAGGGACTAAATGTGTGTAAATCTTGTTGTTGATTAGTTCGGTCTCATTAAATCGGTTATTATTTTATTCAGGTCATAACACATGCATAAAAAACGTGAAAAAACTAACAGAAATGGGTAAAAATGTATGGAAACGGATGAAAAGGGACTAAATGTGTGTAAATCGTGTTGTTGGATTAGTTCGGTCTCATTAAATTGGTTTTAATTTTATTCGGGTCATAACACATGCATAAAAAACGTGTAAAAACAAACAGAAATGGATAAAAACGTATGGAAACGAATGAAAAGGGACTAAACGTGTAAATCGTGTTGTTGGATTAGTTCGGTCTCATTAAATTGGTTATAATTTTATTCGGGTCATAACACATGCATAAAAAACGTGTAAAAACAAACAGAAATGGGTAAAAACATATGAAAACGGATGAAAAGGGACTAAACGTGTGTAAATCGTGTTGTTGGATTAGTTCGGTCTCCTTAAATCGGTTATAATTTTATTCGGGTCATAACACATGCATAAAAAATGTGTAAAAACAAACAGAAATGGGTAAAAACGTATGGAAACGGATGAAAAGGGACAAAACGTGTGTAAATCGTGTTGTTGGATTAGTTCGGTCTAATTAAATCGGCTATAATTTTATTCGGGTCATAACACATGCATAAAAAACGTGTAAAAACAAACAGAAATGGGTAAAAACGAGTGGAAACGGATGAAAAGGGACTAAACGTGTGTAAATCGTGTTGTTGTATTAGTTCGGTCTCATTAAATCGGTTATAATTTTATTCGGGTCATAACACATGCATAAAAAAAAGATTACAAGAAACAAACCCTAAACAAGTTCTCTCTCGGCGATTTCAGCCGCCTTGCAACTCAAACTAATTTGATTCAATTCTTTCTATCAAACACGGTTTGCTTTTAATCTTTTTATTGAGATTATTGTAATATCGTGCAAGACTGTGATTGGTTTGGGTTGCAAGGTGGTGTTTTTCAATTATCTTAATCGACTATACGGTTTTAATTATTTTCTAGTGGGTCGGTTATTAATTGCTTCATGGGACGGTGCACTAAAAACGATTCCATCCTACAAATATATTAATCAACTATCCTTGTGGATACTCACATCGTGGGACGGTGCATTTAATGATACATATATTCGTTTTTAGTATTATGTTGATTGTTGCTGTTATACGTGCATGATATTCAATCATTGGTTGGCATATTGTGCATGATAATGTTTTAATCGTTTTCTAGGATTCATCATTCAAGTCAGCTTAATTATCTTTATGATTTTTAGATTGATCTCTTACTCCTGGTATGATGTGATGGTTTGTAAACCCGTTCTAGGGTTTTCTGGTTTATGGGTAGTTCGCTGAAAGTTATCCCGTTTTTGGGATCGGTTTGTGATTGCAAGTATTAAGCTGATGTTAGTGATTATGTTTGGGGTTATGAGAGAGATGTAAGTCAAGTTATGAGGGTTCCTTGTTCAAAAACCCTTGGTTTCATTCCAAGACCTGCTGCTCATTCAATTGGTGGGATCTGTTTTTTGGGTCTCTCGTTATTCTTTAGGGTCTCTGGTCCTTGATGCAGATCGCTCATAAGGGTCGATCTCAATTGCTTCTATACTAAACGATTACCATATTCCTATTTTTAGGGTTTGATTATTTATTCGATAGCAAGTAAATCCTCTTTAGGGTTTGTATTGGGGCTGTTGGTCGATTGCTTGTTCTACTCCAGATGTGAGTGTGATGTAAGTGGGTTTTAGAGAGTTTGTAAGTTAAGTTTGAAGGTACGCTTATTCAAAAACCTATCATAACGTTCACAGATCTGCTATTCAACTTTTATATTCCTTGGACTTGTGATCGTTATTATGGATTTAGGGTTTGTTACCCTAGTCGTTGTTGTGCTATATCATATTACTATCATACTGTATTGGGTTGTTTGATGTTCGGGGTATGTAATATGATGTTTTGGATGTTAGGGTTCGCTATAAACCCTATTGGTTATTATGTTGGGCATGCAACTGTAGTTTGTGGTCGTATGTTGAAGTATTGCTGCTACTATGGGTGCTAATGTAGGTACATGTCTAGTGGACGCTCGTATTGGCAAATGGTCTTCTTTTTTATAATTGTTCTTGCCGGTGTTTGCTTGTTATCTGGACTTGTGGTTTGGTGGTGAAGTAATTTGATGTGCTGCTGGTATAGGTCATTTGACGCAATTGCTGGGCAATCTGATTATGTTTTCATCATGCAAGTTTGATGTGATTGAATGTTGAAGATCGCATGGATGTTTATACGTGGATTCTTCATGGAGAAGTTAAGGTGGACCGCCATAGTGAGTTAGAAGGCTCAAGTGCTTTTCTTGAGTAGTATTATCATGTTTTATGTACTTTTGTCATTATTGGTAGGTTCATTTTATTGTAAGTTATAGGAATGGTGTGTCATTCTTATATTCGAGTCTGTAGGTGTCCTAAGGGACTGAGGTGAGGGATATCACCCTCATCCTATGTACCTCAACGTTTTTTGGAGTAATGAATTTTGCCGGGGTGAATTAACCCTTTTACCCCAAAAAAAAACACATGCATAAAAAACGTGTAAAAACAAACAGAAATGGGTAAAAACGTATGGAAACGGATGAAAATGGACTAAACGTGTGTAAATCGTGTTTTTGGATTAGTTCGGTCTCATTAAATCGGTTATAATTTTATTCGGGTCATAACACATGCATAAAAAACGTTTATAAACAAACAGAAAATGGGTAAAAATGTATGGAAACGGATGAAAAGGGACAAAACGTGTGTAAATCGTGTTGTTGGATTAGTTCGGTCTCATTAAATCGGTTATAATTTTATTCGGGTCATAACACATGCATAAAAAACGTGTAAAAACAAACAGAAATGGGTAAAAACATGTGGAAACGGATGAAAAGGGACTAAACGTGTGTAAATCGTGTTGTTGGATTAGTTCGGTCTCATTAAATCGGTTATAATTTTATTCGGGTCATAACACATGCATAAAAAACGTGTAAAAACAAACATAAATGGGTAAAAACGTATGGAAACGGATGAAAAGGGACTAAACGTGTGTAAATCGTGTTGTTGGGTTAGTTCGGTCTCATTAAATCGGTTATAATTTTATTCGGGTCATAACACACGCATAAAAAACGTGTAAAAACAAAAAGAAATGGGTCAAAACGTATTGAAACGGATGAAAAGGACTAAACGTGTGTAAATCTTGTTGTTGGATTATTTCGGTCTCATTAAATCGGTTATAATTTTATTCGGGTCATAACACATACATAAAAAACGTGTAAAAAACAAACAGAACTGGGTAAAAACGTATGGAAACGGATGAAAAGGGACAAAACGTGTGTAAATCGTGTTGTTGGATTTGTTCGGTCTCCTTAAATCCGTTATAATTTTATTCGGGTCATAACACATGCATAAAAAACATGTAAAAACAAACAGAAATGGGTAAAAACGTATGCAAACGAATGAAAAGTGACTAAACGTGTGTAAATCGTGTTGTTGGATTAGTTCGGTCTCATTAAATCGGTTTTAATTTTATTCGGGTCATAAGACATGCATAAAAAACGTGCAAAAACAAACAAAAATGGTTAAAAACGTATGGAAACGGATGAAAAGGGATTAACTGGTGTAAATCATGTTGTTGGTTTAGTTCGGTCTCATTAAATCAGTTATAATTTTATTCGGGTCATAATACATGCATAAAAAACGTGTAAAAACAAAAGGAAATAGGTAACAATGTATGGAACGGATGAAAAGGGACTAAACGTGTGTAAATCGTGTTGTTGGATTAGTTCGGTCTCATTAAATCGGTTATAATTTTATTCGGGTCATAACACATGCATAAAAAACGTGTAAAAACAAACAGAAATGGGTAAAAACGTATGGAAACGGATGAAAAGGGACAAAACGTCTGTAAATCGTGTTGTTGGATTAGTTCGGTCTCATTAAAACGGTTATAATTTTATTCGGGTCATAACACATGCATAAAAAACGTGCAAAACAAACAGAAATGGGTAAAAACGTATGGAAACGGATGAAAAGGGACTAAACGTGTGTAAATCGTGTTGTTGGATTAGTTCGGTCTCATTAAATCGGTTATAATTTTATTCGGGTCATAACACATGCATAAAAAATATGTAAAAACAAACAGAAATGGGTAA
>JARVZY010002746.1:0-229000 GCA_030686995.1 Artemisia argyi
ATAACATGATTACATTCTTGTAAAAGCCCACCAAGGAGAATGAAGAGTTCACTGAAGTTGTTGATTTTCTCAATGCTACTCATATTAGGTATGCATTAACAGTTAACCCTACTGTAGATGTTTCCAACATCAAACAGTTTTGGGCTACTGCAAAGGTCAAAACTATTGATGAGGAAGTACAGATTCATGCCCGTGTGGATGGGCAGAAGATTATTGTTACAGAGGCATCTGTTAGAGAAGTTCTTCATCTAGGAGATGTTAATGGAATTGAGAATCTTCCAGACTCCACAACTTTTAAAAACCTTCAAGAGATGTGGTATGTAAGAAAAAATGATTTTTTGAAATTTAAAAAAGGTGGTTTTCCCCCACAGTGGAAATTCTTAATTCACACTTTGTTACAGTGTCTTAGCCCAAAGACTACTGGTTGGAATGAGTTTAGTAGTAACATGGCTTCTGCCCTTATATGTTTGGCAAAAAATAAAGAAAAATTCAATTTTTTAAAATTAATTTTTGATCATGTGGTTAAAGCCTTGGATAATTCTTCAAACCAACATTACTTATATCCAAGATTTCTGCAACTTCTTATGGACAAACAGTTTATAAATAGGAAAGTTCACGACAAGGTTTATCCTGTTCACTCTCATATTAAAAAGGTCTTTTCTAACATGAAGAGAAAGGGTAAGGACTTTCCTGTCATAGGTAAACCATTGTTTCAAGCAATGTTGGAACTAGGTCAACATAAGAAGGGTGAAGGTTCAAGAACTTATAATGAATCAAGTTCCAATGGAACTGATTCAGGTGAAGGAAACCGCAGGTGCCAAGAAACCAAGGGGGACAATGCAAGTGATGAGGATAAAAGTGGTGAGGAAGAGATGGAACTTGTTAAAGAATTGATGGTTAAATATACCAAACTTAAAGAAGAGGTTCTTGGCCTAAAACAAATCACAGATACTCAGGGGGATGTAATTACAGGTTTGAAGCTGAGGGTTAAGTAATTGGGAGGTCAGAAGGGGTCATGAACCAGGTCATTCAAAATACTGAAAAAAGTGGGCAAAAGACAAAGGATTAGTTCATCTGAAAGCATAAGTTTGGGGGAGGATGATCCCAAACAGGGGAGGAATGAAACCAAGGATTCAGGGGAAGCTATGGAAAATTTTGATAGTGATGCTGCTGGTGATGACATTGGTGTGGATATGGATGTGGATTCTACTGAGAATGATGATGAGTATATGGTTGATGATAATCAAGGTAATGAGGTTGTTATGGAAGCAGCAATCAAAGGCATGGGAGATTCTACTGCTGGTGCAAGTGCAGAAATGGCCAAGGAGGATACTACTGCTGAGGAAAATGTTCCTATTGCTAGTGATGATGAGAAAACTTTGGCCGAAGCAATGATTCTATTGAAGACACGATTTAAACAAGCAGTGCCACAATCACCACTACCAACAGAACAATCACAACCACCACCACAACAACCAAGAGTACCTGTCAAAGGTGTGGTGATTAGAGAACCAACTCAACAAATCAAGAAGAGTGTACAAGAGCCAAGTTATAAGGGCAAAGGCAAAGGTATTATGGTTGAAGAGCCTAAACATGATCCTTTAAAGGATCTTCCTTTTGTGTACTAGCCCAAACCCAAGCAACTTGAAGTAGATGGAGCTGTTGCAAGAAAATTGGTTGCTTTGTTTGCAGAGGAGAATCAGATGGTACTTGAACAAAGTAGGAAACACGCTGAAGCTGAGGCCAAAACAAAAGCACTCTTGGATTCTTGGGATGAAGAAAGGATTAAAGGTGATGCTGATATTGCACTGATGAAACAAATAAAAGAAGAAATGCAAGAACAAAAAGATGAATGGAAGATGAATTATGAAGCTGAGAGGAAGAAATTTTATCTCAATCAAATAAAGAAGAGAAAAGTGCTCAGTCGTCCAACAGTTAAGCAAAAGAGGAAGTACTATGAGTACTATCTAAACAATATGAAGGGTTGGAAGCTTGTTCAATTAAAGCGATACTCAGATGATGAGATCTTCAAAATGTGTGGAAGAGCCAAAAACTCAATGTAACTAATATATATCAATGTTAATGATAACTGACTTCACATTTTGCTATAAATAATAGTCACATGAATATTTCACAATGTGACTATTTTGAATGTATTGGTCACATATAATACCCTTATAATGTGGCCATAAACATCATTTAGATACACATTTCTGATATGGTGTGACTATTGTAAAGCCTATAGTTACAATGTGACTATTTATTTATTATTTTTATGTTTTTTTGTAAAGCCTATAGTCACATGATCGTGATTCAATTAAGTGTGACTATACACATTATGATTTGGCAAGCAAACACACACTAAACTTTAGACACACATATTAACTTATGTGACCATATGTATCGAATTTTCGTTACACTTAATCATGTTTCTATGGTTTAGTGTGACCATATATGACATTTGGTCACACTCGTCAAATGTGTGACATATATATTTGTCACTATTAAATGCATATCGTGACTAACGCTTCAAACTTACTTTTCAGTTGTCACACATTTCAAACGCTATGTGGCTAAATATTCAGCAAAGAATAGCAGTCACGTTTAAATAATGTATGACAAACTTGACTATATAATTTAGTCACATACACAATTACTTCATGTGACCATATATCTATTTTGGTCACACTCTTCAATTGTGAGACATATATTTGTCACATATGTATATCTGTAGTGTGACTAATGCTTAAAGTTGATTTGTATCGGTCACACGTCCCAAATTAAACGTGACTAAATGATCGGAAAATATTTACCAGCTACCCTCTAGTCATATAAATACACAAATGTGTGACATATATCTTCCGAAATGGTCACATAAGTCGGATCGAGTGTGGCTGTTTATTTTATTTTCATACATTTAGTCACGTAAATATGTTACAATGTGACCGTTTGAAATCGACCATGTGTGACGAAAGGCCATTTTTGTACCAGTGCCTACCAAATGACCAGATTCCGACCAGTATTCCGGCATATTCAGACCACGTTTTTTACCACAAGTTTCATATGTTTTGGTACAAAGGTTGCAAGTTTTTGATGTTCCACCAACTGATGTATTATTGGACATTAAAAAAACAACCACGAATAAAAAACTTGTAAAAGTAAGATTCAAGCTCATTGTAGACCACTTTTGATACCAAAAAAAACTTGTAATGAAACAGTTAACCAAAAAAATGTAAAACTAGTTGAGACCATTGTTAAAACAGATGTGAAGTAGACGATTTTGACAAGATTACACCACAAAAATCAACCAAAACTAAAACCTAGGCTCTGATACCAATTGTAGGATCGTGATATGTTGATTCTTGTGATTCGGGAGGTCTTGGGTTATGATGGAAGATTTTGTTAGCCATTATTGAGTTAGAGAGAGAAAGTAAAATAGAGATGGGAAATTCTAGTGAGAGAAACACGCTAGTTGTGTGTGTGAATTAATGAACAACCAACCCTTCCCTTGTGTGGGAAATGGTATATATACACTTACAATATATGCCCCTAAAATAGGCTGTGGAGTGAGCTGACAATGGGTAAAGACCTGACCCAACTCCACGATGTTACTAAATCTAAACTATTACTATTATAACTACACGTACGTATACTAATAAGCCTATGAGCTACATAAATGCTAAATAGATACTCGGGGTGACCGAGTCTTTCATATGAATATTTATATTCCTAACATCTTTGGATCGTCGAATCAGGTTGCTCAAAGCACATGACCGGGAATCTAAAATTGCTGATCAATTTCATCTGAAATTCATGGGAACTGTACACTTTGGAAATGATCATGCAGTAGCTATTCTAGGTTATGGAGATCTTCAATTCGGGAACTATTTGATAACATGTGTCTACTATGTCGAAGGATTGGGACACAACTTATTCTCTATTGGACAGTTTTGAGATGCAGATTTAGAAGTCGCATTTAGGAGAAATACATGCTTCATTCGGAACTTAGAAGGCGATGACCACATGACCGGGGATCGCAACACCAACTTGTGTGCTATTAATATTTCCTAAATGGCCTCTACATCAACAATTTGTCTCATCACAAGAGCATCCGAAACTAAATATTGTTGTGGCACAGACGCTTATCTCACTTTAACTTTGACACCCTACACAAACTTGCTAAAGACAACATCATCACCGGTCTTCCAAAGTTCAAATACACCAAAGATCATCTATGACCCTCATGTGTGTTAGGAAAGAGCAAAAAGGCATCATATAAACCTTAAACTGTGCCAAGTTCGGAACGAAGGTTGCAAATGTTGCATATGGACTTATGTGGCCCAGTGAGGATTGAAAGCTTAAATGAGATGAAGTATATTCTGGTAATTGTTTATGACTATTCCAGATATACTTGGGTAAATCAAAGGACGAAACACCAAGCATATCATCACCTTTTTTAAGTGTATACTAGTTCTTCTACAAGCTCCAATAAGGATTGTCATAACGGGAAATGGCACATATGTCACAACCCACTATTTCCCAGGTCAATACTAATTTCTAAACTCGAATTTAAATTCTTGACGTTTGATTTGAAACATTTTTACATGAGCTATTACTTGAATCGACGCGAATTTCTAATTAAATTCTAAGTACTCTGGGACTTAGGTTAATTTTAGTCCACAACGCTCCGGTACCTTGCTCTTTCCCCAGCTCACCATTTTATTCTATAAAATGAATTTCTATTCTTTAAGTACTTACGGTTTTTAAATTCAACAATCGTAAATTCTTTATTCAAGAATGTAACACCCGACATACCCGACTTTCTCAACAATTATTTTTAGGGTATTTTTATACTTCCAAAACTATTACAAAAGTCCTAAAAATATTTTTCGATGTCCAAGAGAAATTCTTTATATCTTACTTTTAGTTACGTATAACTTCCGTTAACTACCAAACTAATACCCGATACATACTTTTACTACCCAATACATTTAATATATACATTTTATAAAAAATTACATTCATTTTTTTTCTATCTATTCCTATGAGCCGCCCCCCCCCCCCTATAATGTATAAAAATATCATAACAAAATCTACCAATTTTCAACAAATTAAACACTAGTGAGACAATGGTAATTAATGAGGGTGGCTAAGGCAACTCTTTGCCCCCCTCCTTTTCCATGAAATTCGGCAATCACAAGGACCAAGTCCTTGTGATATTTTTGACCACATTGACCATATGGCTATATATATGTATACCTAAACTAGCCCTTCATTTTAGTTAACAAGAAAACATAATCACCTCCCACTCTTACTCACCATTCGATCCACCCTAAGGAGCAAGGAAGAAAGAGAGCTTGTTGGTCACTTTCAAGAGTACTTAGGATAGTTTAACAAGGGTTTGGACAACTAATCTTGGGGTTACACTAGTGTTTTACAAATCTCATCTCACTAACCTCTTTGTAAGTAATTTTTATACTACTAATACTTCATGATCTTCATGATTTTTATGCTTGATAAGTGTGTATACTTAGTTATCACTTGGTACATGTTGAAACATCTTACATCCACTTTGATCTCTTGCCAAGAAAATATATTTTGTACAAGTTTTCATCACAAGAAAAGTTGTTAATAGAAATCTCTACAAGAAAATGAAATAAACTTTATATATATATATATATATATATATATATATATATATATATATATGTTAGTTTTGAATACTTGGATGATCTTGAACAAGGACTTTAAATATTATTAGGTTATGTTTAGATCACTATTTTTCTAGTTGATGGATGACCTAGGACAAGATTTGGAGTTGTTGGCAAAAGGTTGTAGCAAATAAAAACACTAGAAAAATAGTTTGACACTTTTGATGTCAAATCTGTCCCTTTTCGACTCCCTGTGGAAAATCAGTACTTGGTTGACCATATTAGACTTGAAATATAGAAAATAGATTTAATAACGAGAACGTGGCCGCTTGAACGGGTTGAAACGGCCTTATAACGAAAAAGTTATGCTATTTTCAAGATTGACGACGAAAACTATATTTTCTGAAAAATGGTTTCTGTCCCGATTTTTGAGCTAGGAAAACTGAGGTTAAATGACATTTAGGCTAGCCGAGACCTTGAAAAACCTAAAGTATACTTGAATACCTTCGCGGGAATATATAGAACTTGAAAAACGGAGTTACGACGCAAAAGTTATGGTCTAGGAAAGTTGGACGAAACTAAATATATATTTGACAGTTTTTATTTATTATTGAAAGCTGATGGAAATGTTTAACATAAATTTTGGACACTTTAAGGTGCATTTTGGCTAAAATGACATGAATAAAAATGGTAGAACATTACGTATACTTATTAGGTACGTTGGAGATTTTCAAAATATATATTTACAAGACGACTAATATTTGGTCGTGAGATTTACAAGTTACGTTTTCTAAAATGGTGGATGCCTTAAATACGAGATTACTTTGATTTCCTACATTTTTGCCGATAAAATTTTCAACAACATGTACAAGTGATAATGTAGTATATGACTTGCATGCTTGACCTTGTTTTCGAACCTAAGACATATGCATTAATTAGGTCGCGACTAGTGATTGTTGGACCTATTCTTCCGTTTTCATTACTCTATTTGGATTGCTATTGTTAAGGTGAGTTCATAACCCCTACTTTTACTTGTTTTACAACTGTTTTGGGGGAAGATACATGCTTATTACTATTTAAATTCAATGCTTGTTTTACTTGAACGCGATTCACTTTCTCAAACATTACTGGATGGTTGAAATACTTGATTGATTACTTGAATACCTTATGAATTACTTATTCCATCCTTGATTACTTTCTTATGGATACAAGTTCTTGCTTTTGCGGACATAAATACAAAACTGTTACTTTGCCTGAGTTACCTATTACTGCCACTGAAGTCCCCTTTATCATGAACCGTTAATTACATGCGTGTGAGCGCGAATGCTGTGGATAGATCTATTTGGGTTGACACCCCGTCCGAGTTGGTCGCGCCAACCTGTCAAACGGACGCATATCATTCGGATTACTTCCGAGTGTCTGGCAAACACTTACTTGGGGCATTTTATGCTTGATTGCATACGATTACGTCGAGCTTCGGGGTCATGAGCTTTAGGCACTGTATACTTTATTTTTGGCTGTGACATTGTATTTGTTATATTGTCTTGCCTTCCGCAAAATACTTGTTTACCAAAAAATACTTGTTTACCAAAAAATACTTGTTTACGGAAAATACTTGTTTACTAAAATCTATGAACTCACCAGCTTTATGCTGACGTTTTAGCATGTATTTTCAGGTTCTTAAGGCGTTACCTTACCTTTGGAGGCTTATTGCAAGGCATGGCATGGTCATAGAAGACTCTGATAACTAATTGGGACCGTTTTAACTAAATTATGGGACTATTTCCACTCTTCTTTTACAATATGTAAAATAAATGCTTTGATAATTACTTTCATTCTAAATAAATGAAATGAAACCGTTCCTTGTACCTTGTGTTGTGATACCATTCGAGTAGCACCCCAGTGACATGTATGCTTCCGCTGGACCCAATTTCGGGGGTGTGACAGATTGGTATCAGAGCCTCGGTTATAGAGAATTGGGTATTTCCAAAACCCAGACTATAACTACCTTTACAAAAACTTAACCCTATGACCGCCACATGCCTGCCTGCCAAGCCACTGCGTTACTTGATATTTTACTTAATGAACTACGTGATGTAACTATGTGTTATACCTTGTTACTTGATAACCTATACTTTACATGATTTACGCTATTCACTATAAGTATTTTCTATACACTTATACATACATACCGTACCTGTCACACCGTTACGCCTTTTCCCCTACGTAATCTTACCATTTGACTTCAAGTTGGGACACTCATTTTGGTCTTTCAAAACAACTTTTAAAAGCTAGAGACATATTACTAGCGTAACTAAACTAACATACACACTCGTACTTTTGAAGGTCTTCTAAACCTTCCGACATATCATGATTGATACAAATGGTCTCTAAAAAAAAAAATTTTTCAAAATCATATGTGACACCGTTTTATGTGACATTAAAACCCATTATATTCTGCCAATTTCCCTGACTACCTTACTAGCCGTTTCTGAAGACTAGTTTGAACACTCGTCCCATGCTTTTGTAACACTATACTTTTGGAACACCTACTTTCGGGACACGACTTTATAACACCTCATTCTTCCTCACTTCTTGTGGATTTGAAGAATCACGTCACCAGGAATGTAACGACGGAGCTCGACAGCAATGTTTACCCTACTTAACGTATTTTACGATTCCGAGGACAAGTTGGAAAACTTGTCGGCCACCCTCCCAACACCCATATCACTGACCTACTTACTAATGCCCGACAATGAGACGGAGCCATTCGAAGTCAATAATGAGACCTCTCGAAAGACGAATAGGAGAGCCACTAATAAGCCTACTCCTCCCACCCGACTAGAGTTTATCACCAGAAAATCCATTCACCACTCTACCCTATTACCGGTGACACGCATGGCGCCTCGTAAGGAACATCACGCACTAGTAGAAACTGCTTGACGACCAACCTACGGTCTCGTTAGACCAGAATAAAGCCTGAGAGGTTGAGTACGAATATTCTGTCCTTCTCAATCAAGATTTGCCATACTTATTGATTATCACATTTATTGTTGTTCTCATTCATAATCAATCAACATCCTTGATACTTATTTGACTTCGCATTTATTGACTCATTCTCGTTCGTGACACTTATTGTCTTTCCCACTTATTACTGTCTTCATCCTTACTCAATCAATATTCGACTTTTCATTTACTGTTTGCTCTCGTTCGTGACATTTATTGTCTAACCGGTTATTTATTGTTCACATTCAATCTTAATCAAAATTCGTAATACTAATTGACTTCTCGCTGATTACTTGTTCATAGTTATGACATTTATTGTCTTTCTCATTTATTGTTCGCTCCCAATTACCTTCAATCAACATTCGAAAATTTTAATGTCTTTTGTATTTATTGTTGTTCTTACTTAGCATTCGATTTGCGTAATGCTTTTCTCATTTATTGCTTGTTCTCATTTATTCTCATATGGGATGCTTATTGTCGGTCTCATTTCTTGATTGTCCTCATTTGACACTCTGTCTTTCAGTATTTACCCCTCTTGATTATTATTTGAACACTTTGGTTCTCTCGGTTAATTTATTATTGTGTTGATATTCTCTATCCATCCTCTTTGCTATCGTAATGATTTATGATTCCGCTATTTGCGTTTATTTGCATCATTATTGGTCTTTCTTTTACCCATCATTTTGTTTGTTTCTTTGTTCATCCTGATTTCAAACATGCCTTTTAAGCATTCTTTGTTCTTGACATCTAAACCTATTTACTATTGTTATGATTTATTGACTCTTTCGTTTGCATAAATCAATCGCGTTTTCCTTCTCCATTCGTACATCTAATCTCCTTTCAATCATTCTTTGTTTTGACATCTAATTCTATTTACTATTGTTGTGATTCATTAATTCCTTTTCGTTAATCGATAGCAGTTTGCCTCTTTATTCGTACGGATATTTAATCTTTCTTTCAAGCATTATTGGCTCATACTCGTACGAATGTTCTTTCTATTGTTGATCTTTTCGTTTGCAACCTTTCATTTTTAACATTCTCTGTTCTTGAAACATGGTACTTGACATGATTCCCTTTTTATTCTTATGATTCATTAGTTCTTTCATGAGTATTGTAATGTATTTCCCACTCCTTTCATTAGCATTGACATCTACTTCTTTTGGCTATTAGTACGCTTCCTTGGTCATTTCATTTTCATTGATCATTAGAACACATCAGGGCTTGGAACAACGCTCCAAGTCAACAGGCTACACATGATCGACATAAGAAGCTATACGATGTGCGACGCAAACCATTAGAATTTCAAGATTGGCGACCAAGTTATGTTGAAAGTCTCGCCTTGGAAAGACGTGATATGGTTCGAAAAATGCAGAAAGTTAAAGTCGAGATACGTTGGTCCATTTAAGATATTGGCTGGAGTCAGCCCTGTAGCTTACAGACTTGAGCTTCCGCCGGAGCTCAGCAGTGTGCATAATACATTTCATGTTTCTAATCTCAAGAAGTGCTTAGCCGACGAATCCCTCATCATTCCGTTAGAAGAGATTCAGCTTGATGACAAGCTTAACTTTATCGAAGAACCGGTCGAGATTATGGATCGTGATGTCCAGTAGTTGAAACATAGTCGAATTCCTATCGTTAAGGTTCGCTGAAATTCTCAACAAGGTCCCGAATTCACTTGGGAGCGAGAAGACCGGATTCGTCAGAAGTACCCCCATCTCTTCGCTAATACCACTTCAACGACCAACGCTGACTGAATCTCGCGGACGAGATTCCCTTTTTAGGGGGGTAGAATGTCACAACCCACTATTTCCCAGGTCAATACTAATTTCTAAACTCGAATTTAAATTCTTGACGTTTGATTTGAAACATTTTTACATGAGCTATTACTTGAATCGACGCGAATTTCTAATTAAATTCTAAGTACTCTGGGACTTAGGTTAATTTTAGTCCACAACGCTCCGGTACCTTGCTCTTTCCCCAGCTCACCATTTTATTCTATAAAATGAATTTCTATTCTTTAAGTACTTACGGTTTTTAAATTCAACAATCGTAAATTCTTTATTCAAGAATGTAACACCCGACATACCCGACTTTCTCAACAATTATTTTTAGGGTATTTTTATACTTCCAAAACTATTACAAAAGTCCTAAAAATATTTTTCGATGTCCAAGAGAAATTCTTTATATCTTACTTTTAGTTACGTATAACTTCCGTTAACTACCAAACTAATACCCGATACATACTTTTACTACCCAATACATTTAATATATACATTTTATAAAAAATTACATTCATTTTTTTTCTATCTATTCCTATGAGCCGCCCCCCCCCCTATAATGTATAAAAATATCATAACAAAATCTACCAATTTTCAACAAATTAAACACTAGTGAGACAATGGTAATTAATGAGGGTGGCTAAGGCAACTCTTTGCCCCCCTCCTTTTCCATGAAATTCGGCAATCACAAGGACCAAGTCCTTGTGATATTTTTGACCACATTGACCATATGGCTATATATATGTATACCTAAACTAGCCCTTCATTTTAGTTAACAAGAAAACATAATCACCTCCCACTCTTACTCACCATTCGATCCACCCTAAGGAGCAAGGAAGAAAGAGAGCTTGTTGGTCACTTTCAAGAGTACTTAGGATAGTTTAACAAGGGTTTGGACAACTAATCTTGGGGTTACACTAGTGTTTTACAAATCTCATCTCACTAACCTCTTTGTAAGTAATTTTTATACTACTAATACTTCATGATCTTCATGATTTTTATGCTTGATAAGTGTGTATACTTAGTTATCACTTGGTACATGTTGAAACATCTTACATCCACTTTGATCTCTTGCCAAGAAAATATATTTTGTACAAGTTTTCATCACAAGAAAAGTTGTTAATAGAAATCTCTACAAGAAAATGAAATAAACTTTATATATATATATATATATATATATATATATATATGTTAGTTTTGAATACTTGGATGATCTTGAACAAGGACTTTAAATATTATTAGGTTATGTTTAGATCACTATTTTTCTAGTTGATGGATGACCTAGGACAAGATTTGGAGTTGTTGGCAAAAGGTTGTAGCAAATAAAAACACTAGAAAAATAGTTTGACACTTTTGATGTCAAATCTGTCCCTTTTCGACTCCCTGTGGAAAATCAGTACTTGGTTGACCATATTAGACTTGAAATATAGAAAATAGATTTAATAACGAGAACGTGGCCGCTTGAACGGGTTGAAACGGCCTTATAACGAAAAAGTTATGCTATTTTCAAGATTGACGACGAAAACTATATTTTCTGAAAAATGGTTTCTGTCCCGATTTTTGAGCTAGGAAAACTGAGGTTAAATGACATTTAGGCTAGCCGAGACCTTGAAAAACCTAAAGTATACTTGAATACCTTCGCGGGAATATATAGAACTTGAAAAACGGAGTTACGACGCAAAAGTTATGGTCTAGGAAAGTTGGACGAAACTAAATATATATTTGACAGTTTTTATTTATTATTGAAAGCTGATGGAAATGTTTAACATAAATTTTGGACACTTTAAGGTGCATTTTGGCTAAAATGACATGAATAAAAATGGTAGAACATTACGTATACTTATTAGGTACGTTGGAGATTTTCAAAATATATATTTACAAGACGACTAATATTTGGTCGTGAGATTTACAAGTTACGTTTTCTAAAATGGTGGATGCCTTAAATACGAGATTACTTTGATTTCCTACATTTTTGCCGATAAAATTTTCAACAACATGTACAAGTGATAATGTAGTATATGACTTGCATGCTTGACCTTGTTTTCGAACCTAAGACATATGCATTAATTAGGTCGCGACTAGTGATTGTTGGACCTATTCTTCCGTTTTCATTACTCTATTTGGATTGCTATTGTTAAGGTGAGTTCATAACCCCTACTTTTACTTGTTTTACAACTGTTTTGGGGGAAGATACATGCTTATTACTATTTAAATTCAATGCTTGTTTTACTTGAACGCGATTCACTTTCTCAAACATTACTGGATGGTTGAAATACTTGATTGATTACTTGAATACCTTATGAATTACTTATTCCATCCTTGATTACTTTCTTATGGATACAAGTTCTTGCTTTTGCGGACATAAATACAAAACTGTTACTTTGCCTGAGTTACCTATTACTGCCACTGAAGTCCCCTTTATCATGAACCGTTAATTACATGCGTGTGAGCGCGAATGCTGTGGATAGATCTATTTGGGTTGACACCCCGTCCGAGTTGGTCGCGCCAACCTGTCAAACGGACGCATATCATTCGGATTACTTCCGAGTGTCTGGCAAACACTTACTTGGGGCATTTTATGCTTGATTGCATACGATTACGTCGAGCTTCGGGGTCATGAGCTTTAGGCACTGTATACTTTATTTTTGGCTGTGACATTGTATTTGTTATATTGTCTTGCCTTCCGCAAAATACTTGTTTACCAAAAAATACTTGTTTACCAAAAAATACTTGTTTACGGAAAATACTTGTTTACTAAAATCTATGAACTCACCAGCTTTATGCTGACGTTTTAGCATGTATTTTCAGGTTCTTAAGGCGTTACCTTACCTTTGGAGGCTTATTGCAAGGCATGGCATGGTCATAGAAGACTCTGATAACTAATTGGGACCGTTTTAACTAAATTATGGGACTATTTCCACTCTTCTTTTACAATATGTAAAATAAATGCTTTGATAATTACTTTCATTCTAAATAAATGAAATGAAACCGTTCCTTGTACCTTGTGTTGTGATACCATTCGAGTAGCACCCCAGTGACATGTATGCTTCCGCTGGACCCAATTTCGGGGGTGTGACAACATAATTTATCAATCAGGAATTACGAGTTTATTTTGAAGATGTTGGTATCACACATCAAACCTTAGTCATAAGAACTCCACAACAAAATAGGATAGTTGAAAGAAGAAATCCCACTCTTGTCGAAGCCGCTTGTACGATGCTGATTTATTCTAGCGCATCAATATTCATATGGGTTGATGTTGTTGCAACTGCATGCTTTACTCAAAACAGATCTCTAATCCATACCCGTCTCAACAAACACCATTTGAACTCATCAACAACAGAAAGCCTGATATCTCATATCTTGTGTTTGGCGCTTTGTGTTATCCAACGAATGACAGAGAAGATTTAGGAAAACTGAAACCTAAAGATGATATTGGAATCTTCATAGGCTACGCATAACTCAAGGGAATTCAGGATCTACAATCGTAGAACGAAGAGACTAATGGTGACGATGAAAGTGAAATTTGAAGAAATTTCACAAATGGCTTCTAAGAGACTAGCTCTAGAACCCGTCCTTAACCCAATGGCTTCTAATCAACCCAGATTAGGACCCGCACTAAACCCTCAGACTTCTGGACACATCATTTCAGGACTCGTACCTTAAGAAGCTCCAACAACTTGTGATAAACCTTTAGATCAAGAACTGGAAAATTTCTTCGAGATAATGTTTGATGAATATCATGGTGGAAATTCGAAAAATGCATCAAAACACCGTTCTGCTGCACTCTCTCAAAACAATCAACAACCACAGTCACAAGATGCATCAACAGAAGTCGAACATGAAGCACTAGCAACATCAGATTCATCTACACCAACCACACGAACTCCAATAATTGAAATCATTATACCACAAAATATTTGACACGAGGAAGAACAAACAACAATTCAAGAAGAACAATCATCAAACCATATCAATGCAGAGTTAGAGGACTTTAACAATCCGTTTGCTACTCAGACAACGGGATCTGTTGAACAATATCCAACTGAGCACAAGGTAGATCTTTCACTTCCACAGATAAGCTTGAGCATGCAACAGATCGGCCCTAGAAGCTTCTAATCTGTCTCAAACTAATTTCTTGCCATCAAAAGCAATGGTATTATCAATGTTGAACGAGCACACATTTGTCGATCATACCATCCAAATTATCACCAATCATTAAAATGACAATTAAAGTAAAACAAGAACCACCATTGTTACTGCGTAGTTTGTTAATAAGACTAAAATGCACTTACTGTTTCAGGACAAGACCAGAAGCGACAACCTAGGTTGTTGGTTGTCCACGATGTGTGAACAACTGCTTGCCTTCCACATTAGCACCGAACCATTTTTTTTAGGTTCTAGAATTTTGGAAAAGAAATATCGTAGGGGAAGTTTGGAGATAATATGTGAGGTTGAATATTATGGTAGAAGAATTATATAGGGAATGGAAACCCTGTACAACGAGTTGAAAAATGCACTCAATGAAAAGACCAAAATACCCTCTTGTGAAACACATACAGGGCGAGTTAACTGACATTGACTAACATGCGTTAGCCCAAAGGACCTCAGGGTATGAAAAACTATACAATAGGGACATTGGGCGTATTTGTTTTTTATTAATCAAAATTTGTCTAAATAAATATAAAATTAATTCTTAAGACAGACAAAAAAAAAAAAAAAAAAAAAAAAAAATACTAGTGACCATCTCTCACACATCTTTCATCTCTCTATAAATAAAATAAAAAAACACGCACACACAAAACTCAAAATAATCTTCCAAAAAAAGCATGATTCACAGCATTGCAAAATTCTAAATTTGGTAAAATCTTATTTAAGAAAATTGATTGATATGGTGATGGAAAGTAACAGCAGCAACGAAGAGAGTTGTCGTAGTAATAAAAGCGTGGAATCATCATCATCACCATCGCGTAATCAGCAGCGTAATCAAATGAAGAAAATAGAAGTTTATAAAGACGTACTTAACCGACTTAAAGATATTAATAATGAAGAAGTTAATCAACCTGGTTTTGATCAACAGCTTCTTGCTCATTTCAATCGTTTACCTACTAGGTACGTAATATTATTATTATTTGTATCATCTACTTTTATACAGTATATATATCTTGCTAGATGTGTTTTGTGCGTGTGCGTGTGTGTGTGTGTGAAAATGTAGGTTTTGTGTTATTTAATGTGTGATTTGATGAATTAGTTACTGTATAAGAATTTTTTACTTATATTTCATGTTACCGTAACTTTTTTTCCTTTTTTTTTTAATAAGTTTTACGCGGAATCATGAGCTAAATGTTTTATTTCTTGTTCAAAATTGATGCTTTGGGTTGAAGGATGATTCAAAGCTAGATTTTAAAGATAATATTTTTAAATAAAATAAAAAGTTGGAGATGCAATAGTAGATTGATTTTATGTGGCACATTTTCTGTAGCAGTTTTTTTTTTTTTTTTTTTTTTCCTATTATACGATAAATGATTTTTTTTTATACATACGATCTGAGACCTAATTTATTTGGGTACATACAATTAAGTCGATGATGTTAAAATTGTCTTTTTCGTTTAGAATGAATTAAATGCTGTGGCAGCCTCTTTGCCACCTCAAAAGGATTGGATAATGGGATCACTTTGATCTTATCCTGAAATGAGTGCATGAGCTTACTTCAGATTCAATATTTGCTGTATGCTAATTTTTATATTTTGGACAAGTGTCGCAAATACTTAGGAATTACGATATTTGCTGCATTGCAGGTATGCACTTGATGTAAATGTGGAAAGGGCTGAAGATGTACTAATGCACAAACGGTTATTGCATCTAGCACATGATCCCGCTAATCGGCCTGCATTCGAAGTCCGGCTAGTACAGGTTAGCTAACTATTATTGTGAAAATATGAGTCTTTTAATGGTTGTGGATTAGTTGGAGAATTGGTGCTGACTAATCACTTACTCGTCAAACTTATCCTTTTCAATGCTCATTATGGGGACACTTTTGTGGGCAGGATTGACTTTTTTTTTTGGTTGGAACTTTAAATGAATATATTGGAAAAGAAAAGATAAGGTATTTGATTTGCAGCAGTCTTGCACGATTTACTACATCATTTATTTTAAAACCTAGTGCTTAAGTTTACTCGTCTATGCGTAGTGGTATCTAGATTTACGCATGATGTTGCTACAGCTAGTCTTGAGCACGCGTGGAGGGTGTAAAAAATTGTTGTTTAGTGGTCTTCACCACCAAAACGAAAGGATTTTTGTGTGTGTGGGTGTGTTGTGGGGTATGTTTATGTGGTGAGTTTGGCGTTAACTACTACGTGGGTTTGGTGGTGGGAGTGTAGGCTGACTTGGCACATGACCACACATACCACTACTACCAGTCTTAGCAAAAAGATGGATGTGGTGATGCATTATGTGACCAGTTGGCGTGGCTGGTGCTATCTTTGAATTCTACTTAAAATATCGTTTTGGCATTGATTGTACTTTAGTGGCTAGATGAAAATATTTCATGTGTAATTTCAGGCAGGCAAAGTCTTAGCATGGTTCATAATAGCATTGCCGGTAATAGGTTTGGACAGTTGGTAATTAGTTCTGGTTAGCTTTGTATTTAATCCGTTGATGCCATACTATATTTGTAATCTTTTGTAGTTTTGAATGAACTTTTTAACCCTTTAAAAGAAGTGTATGTTTATCTGATGTTGAACACTTGAACCTTTCTCTAAGCTGCTACATCGTGCGTAGATAAGTTATTAACCATAAGATGGCATATTGAGTGCCTCAAAAGTTGCACAGTTGACTGGGTCTATAAGAACTCAAACTCTTTCAACAAGCATTCCATTAGAAAAAGTGATGGACATGGCACCGGCTGAATGTGACCAAGTACATGATCATATTTTTTGGTTACTGATTTATGGTTTTGAATCCATGATTATTGGAACACTTAATTTCACTGTTAAAATTTAAGGTGAAACGAATCTGATTTTGTTCTGTCTCTGTATGTCTTAAGTGTCGTAAACATCAGAATAGTCTTGTCCGTATTTCTGGTTGCCTGTGGTATGTTAGGTTTTATAGGAATGTGCTATTTGTGCTTTTCATTCTTGTTTTGAATGGCATTTCTTAATTCCATTGCTGATATGCAGGTTTCTCCAACAACTGATGGGAGTTCTGATGATTTAGATGATTCCAGCTCTCCTAGACAGCAACCGACACACAGGTAAAACTTAGTTGAAGAAGCACCAGCATTTTCAATTCTTTAGCCCATCAAAGTTCAATGTCGGAACTGCAATCGTCTTCTTATGCGCCATTCAGTCCATTGATAAATGGCCCCTTAGGCCATTACTAATCGGGTCTTAGTTTGTGTATCTTCTAATTTGTTTAATGGTTTTTAAATTTACGACAGCATTCATCCAGCACCGGCCTTCGGGTCATCACCTAATCTTGAAGCCCTTGCGCTTGAAGCAACTGAGGCTCAAGTTCGGAACGGAGATAGTGCTGTAAATAGCTATAAAAATCTTCCCAGGTATATCAGTGGACAAAATATACATTTTTTTTTTCCCTTTGATTCGAGTATTAGACCTTCTAAATGGATCTAATAGAAAGAAACAGTTATTCACACTTTAGTTTCTTGCTTTATGTTGCTGTATTTGACCACCCAAAATAATTCATTAGCCTATCGTAAATCACTTCTAAACTTCTCATTTTTGTATTATGAACCGTCTTCTCAAAGAATTCTCACATTATTATGTATTCTTAATTTTAGAGCAGTTTTCCTTCATTACATCTTATCTCGTGACACTCTTTATGTCATCAAATCTTATACAGGCCGATGCACGAGATTACCTTTTCAACAGATGACAAACCAAAACTTCTGAGTCAGGTGCCTATTTGCTCTCTCAAGTTTTAATAGTAGGTTCATCCCCATTGGGAGTTTTCACATGGACAAATGCGATTTTTTCATGCAATTCTCCAATAATGAATTCTTACAGTTCGGTGTGCACTTCCTGTGAACCTGCTTCTTTGCATTGCATTTTCTTGCTCATTTGGATATTTATTCAAGATGGGATACTGCATTCCTATATGTCGCATCTGAATATTAGTGTAGTTGTCATATTAGAGTTTTACCATTTCATAAAACATGAGCCAGAGGTCACTGAATAAGAAATAAACGTCAGTATGGAATGATTTACACCTTTATAAACTTCGTTTTGTGTAGCTTTTGGTAGCTCACGAATACTAACATGCTCCAAATATTTCAGTTGACAGCCTTGCTGGCTGAAGTAGGACTGAACATCCAGGAAGCACATGCTTTTTCCACAGTGGATCGCTACTCATTAGATGTCTTTGTTGTTGATGGTTGGCCGTATGAGGTATTGTCTTTGTTGTTGATAGTTGTTGCATGTATCATGTTGTTGATGGTCAAAGTCAAACCCGCATGTTGCATGCACCTCTTCTGTCTTACTTGGACTTTTAACTTCAGCTTGAGAACTTATCGAATAGATACATTTATGTGTGACTCTTGATCATAATAATCTTAATAACGGTAACGAGTCGTTCTTAAAGACCGGGTTAATACAGTAATTTTCTAATCCAAAATGTTTGTCAGTTTGATTTTTAATGTCAGAAGTGTCGTTTTTGCATCTTCAAACATACTGAAACTCGGTAAAGTTCTTCACTCTGCTAATTGTTTATTTTTAAAGTTGAACGTTCTTTAGTAATTTTACAAGAAATCTATATTTTACTCGGTTTTGGCTACAACGCTTGTCATCAGTTTCCATCACCAATCAGTGTAGAGACATTTTCTGTTTTTAAAGAGCCATGATGCTTGTTTAATTTGGTTTTTTATTTATGAAAATTTGCGTTACTTATTTTCAGGAAACCGAGCAGCTCCGAACTGCATTGGAAAGAGAACTTTTAAAGCTTGAGGTTTGTACATGCCAATTAAGATTTTGTCCTGATATGTATCTTTCTTTTTTCTTTTTTCTTTTTTCTTTTTTTTTTTTTTTAATACACCCATATGCTCTGACTATTGCTTATATATTACTTTTTCTCATAACTACGTCAGAAAGGTTGGACACATAGTATAACAAAATAATGCCAAAACTGTATTAAATGTTAATGAGCAGAATAGCGGTATCCATTTGATATTAAGAAACGTCAAATCTACACTAACACGGTTGCTTTAGTCTCCGAACACTACTTGTGTAATGATATAATGTCGCACATCCTTGTTACTAATCATGCTCAAACAATACAATTATATTTACCATGGGGTTGATGTCCAAATGCTTCCTTTTGTTGCAGTTGTCAATAATACATTAAATCCTGTTAATTAGTGTTGAAGTCACCTACACAGCATAAGTTCTGGATGCCAATTGTCTGTTATGATATAATTTTTAATAATAAACCTGGTTTATGTGCAGAGAAAGTCTCTGTCAAATCAGAATTCATCATCTCCTTCAAGTGAGTTTGACCAAACAAGCGTACCAATGCAAGTTAATCACCTAGCAATACCTAATGATGGGACGGATGTATGGGAAATTGATTCTCGGTTTCTTATACTTGACCACAAAGTTGCATCTGGCTCATATGGCGACCTGTAAGTCTATTTAAGTAAATAATATAATGGTCACATTTGTGGATTAGAACCGTTTTATTGACATGTGTTTTAATGTAGATATAAAGGTACATATCATGGTCAAGAAGTGGCTATCAAGATACTTAAAACTGAGCGTGTAAACACTGATCTGCAGAAAGAATTTGCCCAAGAAGTTTACATCTTGAGGTCAGACAATAGTCTCTTGTGCATTTTTGCATTGTTAGACTGCACTGTCTAATGTCTATGCATATATGAAAAGCTTATATCATCAAATACTGGATCTTCCCACATGCTACTAGTTTAAATTTATTTATTTTTTCAACAAAAAATGGGTTATACAATGTTTCTTTGCAGGTTCATTATATTCCACTTGGTGATTTATTTTATAATGTGCAGGAAAGTCCGGCATAAGAATGTTGTGCAGTTCATAGGAGCGTGTACCAAGCCTCCAAGCTTGTGCATTGTAACTGGTAATTTTATATTTTCTATCAGCAGTTTCTCCAGATATGTAACAAGCCATTGCCTCCATCCCACGAATAATGAAACAAAATAAACTCCAATTTGTGAATTTCCATGAAATTACACCATTTACTATTTGAAACATTTTCAAGGATGTAGTCATTTAATTTTTGCATTGTGATTATCAAAATCTATTGGTGTATTGATTGTAGTTCAAGAATCCTATTTTTACTCGTTATTAGAGAATTTTAAGATGCTCAAAATAGTAAAACACACTCATAAAATCATGTGCCAAGTCAAACTTTCTCATGGGCCAGAGGCAGTATATTAATTTCAGTATTCATCCTGTTCCACAGTTTACTAATTGTGGTTTGTGTCATTGCCTTTACTTTTGTGGCTTTCAGAGTTCATGAGTGGGGGAAGTGTTTACGACTATTTACACAAACAAAGGGGCTCATTTAAGCTTCCAACATTACTCAAGATATCAATTGATATATCAAAGGGTATGAATTACCTGCATCAGAATAACATAATACACAGGGACCTAAAGGCCGCAAATCTTCTGTTAGATGAACATGAAGTAAGACGCTTTATCTTTCTACATAGTAATGATATATATATATATATATATATATATATATATATATATATATATAGGGGGTCATTCATGTGAGAAATCTAATTTTTGTGAGAAGGTGAGAACTAATCTTAGCCACTCATTTTATCCTTCTTTAGTTTTGAAAAAAAAAAAATTTCACATGTGAACAAAAAAAAAAAAAAAAAAATTCGAAAAAAAAATTTTGGTTTTCACATGTGAAATTTTTTTTCATTTTTTTCACATGTGAAAATTGAAAATTTTCACATGTGAAAAAAAAATTTCACATGTAATTTTTTTTTTTTTTTTTTCATTTTTCACATGTGAAAATTGAAAATTTTCTCATGTGAAAATTGAAAATTTTCACATGTAAAATTTATTTTCATTTTTTTCACATGTGAGAATTGAAAATTTTCATGTGAAAAAAAATTCACATGTAAAATTTTTTTTTCATTTTTTTCACATGTTCAATTTTCACATGTGAAATTTTTTTGACATGTCACGAAGAAAAATTTCGAAAAAAAAAATTTCGAAAAAAAAATTTTCAGAAAAAAATTTTCGGAATTTTTTTTCACATGTGAAAAATGACGGGAAAAAAATCGAAAATTTTTTGAAATTTTTTTTTGAAATTTTTTGAATTTTTTTTTTGAAATTTTTTTGAAATTTTCAGAAAAATTGGTTAACTAGTATTAGGCATTAGATCAAAATTAAAGAAAGACAAAATGAGTGGCTAGGATCCCTTCTCACCTTCTCACAAATATATGACTTCTCATTTGAACGCTTGACTATATATATATATATATATATATATATATATATATATATATATGTGGGAGAATTGCATATATACCCACTAAAACTCAAAAACTTGCATATATACCCAAAATACAAGTTTTTAATGCATGATGTACAATGTCAATTAAGCATGTTTTGGGTATATATGCAAATATTCAAGTTTTAATGGGTATATATGCAATTGCCCCTATATATATATATATATATATATATATATATATATATATATTTCTCAGATATTATATTATGTGTTGTTGGGTTATAACTGGTAGTAATCATTTTTTTTCTTTTCTATTTTCAATGTTGACATCTTTATACTGGTTCTCTTGAAATTAACATATTTGGTTTTTCATTTTTAATAAATGAATGCAATATTTAGGTTTTACCACGTGAATAGGATTGTTCAGATTCTTTACCATGATTCTGACTTGTAACTTATGAGATACTTTGGTTTCAGGTAGTTAAGGTAGCTGATTTTGGTGTTGCTAGAGTGAAGGCTCAGACTGGTGTCATGACAGCAGAAACAGGGACATACCGATGGATGGCTCCAGAGGTAGCTTTTAGATGCCATATCTCTTGTGTATTTCTAATTCATGATATTTTACCACTGAGTGCTGAAATCCATATGCTTCTCGAGCCTTGATAAGCTGGCATATATATAATAGTAGTGGGTCTGTGTATGCTATAATATGATACATAGGGTATATTGTTCATATTGACTGAAATAGACCCATAAAGGCTGTATTTTTCAAGATCGCAGTTTGGACAAAAAGAAAATGATGAGGGGGACAAAAGGAAATATTAAACCAGTTTTAGTGACAAGAATGAAAATATGAAATGTTCAAGTCTAGCACTAAGTCAGTCAAAGCAAATGATTCTGACCAGTTAAACTTTGACCAACCTTTAACCAAATGATTCTATTAACAGGTCCAGTTCTAACCAATGCTTGCATGTTTGTTGTTATTTATCCCTAATGATATTTCTTTTGTGATGAAGGTTATTGAACACAAGCCCTATGATCTCAAAGCGGATGTTTTCAGTTTTGGGGTAGTATTATGGGAGTTACTAACCGGAAAGGTATATTTTTTACTTAGAATGATTCATTGGATTGTATGTGTTGTATACAAAGAAATTTATTTAATTTTACGTACATTTTTTTCCAGCTTCCTTACGAGTACTTGACCCCCCTACAGGCAGCTGTTGGCGTGGTTCAAAAGGTGAAGCATCGGTCATTACTTTTGTTCTGCATTATCTGTTAAAAATGCAATTTTCATTCAACTCGTAACTTAACAAAGTCTTGACTAATTGAGTAATATATAATTAAACTTTAATCTATTTAAAACAAGATTATCATGTAGACTCAGTTTTGTATCATTAGTATATACGGATCGATAATGATGGACAGACAGGTCATCTTAACATGATACCCAAAAGCATGTTTCAGTTTTCCGGAACTGTCAGTATAAAATTTAACAGAATGTTACTCCATTTTCAGGGTTTACGTCCTACTATTCCAAAGAACACTCCGCCAAAACTTGTTGAGCTGCTTGAGAAATGCTGGCAACAAGATCCAAGTTTGAGACCCGACTTTACAGAAATTATTGAGATTCTTAATCAGATATCTAAAGAGGTATGCTACCTAATTTAGAATCATGTCTGATTAATCTTTTGTTTGCTTTGGTAGATTAATCGTATGTCCCACCCTTTTCCCTGCCTTCTCAGTTGGTCTAACATAACTAGTTTGCAAGTTAATTTTTCAAAAAGAAAACATAGAATGATTGATTTTTTTTTTTTTTTATTATTTATTTATTTATTTATTATTTTTTTGGGTAAATGGTTTTAACTCGGGAAATATATACAATGATTGACGTTGAACATCTTAAAAGTGGTTTGTCTCATCGTTTTGAGAAGCATTCTGGCGCTGAGTTGTTTTATCCTCATAATGAAATGCATACTTGTTCTGTTCAACCAAAAGCTTTTTTACTATGCTTGTCAATTACAGAACATTAATGTATATGTATGAAAATTATGCTAACGATATACAGGTTAAATTTTAACCCGTTTACTTCAAAACATGTTGCTTTGGGTTAAAATTGTCTGCAATAAGTCAAATGGGTATCATTTTAAAACTTGGCTAAAAATGAAACGAGTCTAATGGGTTGAACGAGTCAAACGGGTTCAACGTTTCCTAAAAGGTATTTAATGCTTTAGTTAAAATTTTTGATTATTATTCCATTCGTGGTTGGTTCTTGTAATCATATCAAACACATTAGTTGTTAATGAAATTCAAAATTCTGGACAAATGCGTGGGCAAGTCAACTCAGCCTGACCCGACTCACAGGGAAAAATCAATTTTTACGCGGACCCTTTTTATCATTTTTCCTGATTTTTTTGTATTCAGAAATCACTTTTTTTACTTGAGCCCATTTGGGGATGTACCTCTTTTGACCATTTAGCATCCTTAACAAAGATACATCATAGGATTTATTAATGCATCATATTCGTTAAATGTAGAACTCTGCATACTAAGCTATAAGTCACATTAGTCTATCCCATTTTTATTCATTATTTATTTTTCATCTCCGCTTCTCTATGCATCAAATGAAGAAGACTCGCACAACACATATATCTTAATTCTTCTGATGTAATGTCAATTGGAACCCGTAAATGACATTGTAAAATAGCAACAACAAATAGAATCTATGTAGTTGTGTTTTTTGCATTTTTGCTTATGCAAGTTGGTTGACGAAGAGATTGTATTCTTTCGTATTATCAGGTTGGAGAAGAAGTAGATGATCGACGAAAGGACAAAGGATTCCTATCAGTGCTTAGGAGGGGACATCAATGAAACGAAACACTACTCATTCTATTTGATTTTAACATTCTTCTACACTTTGGTTCTAACAACACGAGTCGCCTTATGATAGTGTCGTGTACATTATTATGTGTTAAAAGCTGTATCTTATATTGGAGAGAACAGAAAATTAAGAGGCACTCTTTTGGAAAATTGTTGATTGATTATATATAACAATACTTGAACAATGGAGATATACAGATTTAAAACCATCAAACTTCCCCTCTAAATGCATGTTTAATGGATCCTTTCATGTGTTATCCAGGTCAACAACAGTAAATGAGTTGAATCCAAGCATTTTGAGACCTAAAACTCAAATCAAACCTATAATTAATGTAGGATTACTGATAAGTTTTTTTTTTGTGTAGAAATTCTTCTTTTTTAGTTCTTTCAAAATGCAAAAGGAAATTTACCTTAATTCCGGGTTTATCTCTTTTCTGAGAAAGGTTGAAAGAAGTGAAGAAATAAAGTAAAAAAGCAGTGGATCAGAGTTTTTTAATAGTGGCTACATTTCCCATATATTGACAAATTAGACCCTCCATCCCCTCACAAGGCTCATTATCAGATATAATCATAGAAACCGGCATCACCACTAGAATAGACTAAAACAATACGATTTTCCATCCTTCCTCCTTTGACAGTGCACGGCTAGGACCAAGAAGTGTAATCTTTCACGGCGCTCTATTCCAGTCCACATGCACTGTCCCACCAGTCCATGTAACCCTTCACAACAGGAAACCTACCTTTATGACGAGACTATTCACCCAAATATAAATGATTCCCTACAGATTCTAAAATGGGCAATCAAAAATATATCTAGATTGCAAGCCTAAAAATTACAAGGCCAACTGTTGCAATAGACTGAACTCTTAAACCAATAATACTGAAGGAATAAGAACTAGGTTAATAACATCATAAGAGCAGAAATTACTTGAACCTCATCTTCTGCAATAATCATGTCTTCAAAGAAATCCAAAAGACTCCTTTTTCAGATGATTTATATTGACCAATAGCAGGCATACCATCCATAGATAGTCATTCAATCAAGGAAACCTCATAATAACCCAAACAGATCATAACATGTGAACTCTCAGTAGGAAACTCACCTTAATGCAGTTACTAGGCAACTTATCAGAGCAGATCATCCCAATGACTACCACCACCCATGGTACATCAAGGAGTAATTGCTAGAGAAGCCACTGTTTTGCTGCAAGATACAGAGCCATCTACTAAGACTCATCCCAAACACCCTTAAACTGCATCCCATTCTTTGGCCATTTTGAGGACTTGTGCAATCCTTAAGACTTTTATACTCATTAATCTCAACTGAATATTTCTCAAAATAGTTTCAAGGAGTACATCTTCAGGTCTTTTATCTTGAGTGAATAGTCTTCTATTCCTCTCTTGTCAAATGAAATATACACCAGCTCCCAACACGATCTTGCTAATAACACTTTTAATGGAGTTGTTCTGAAATTGAGTTGCCATGGACTCAATTAAATCATTCCATTCGACAGGAATACCATAAGCATGAATTTTCCTTTTAAGAGCACTCCAAATCCTAGCAGCATAAGTGCACTGGAAAAATAGATGACCATACATGACTTACATAAAGAACTCTCATTGTAGCATCTTTATTTCAAACAAACATCGTGCCGTGAGTCTGCAATGTCCCGTGAATAACCATCCACAAAACAAACATGTGGCTTGGAATATTTTGAGAGAACCAGACCAGCTTTTCCATACTTGTTTAATAGAAAACTTCTTCATATCACCATTATTACTCTTCCATCCAATCTTATCTAAACTATCAACCAACATTAGAACATTCATAGTAGCTAAATCAGGGAACTTAGAAGCCCATTCCTCTTTTCAAATCCACTGGTTACAATCAAATCAGCCACAGTAGCATTAATTATTAGGCAATCTAGCTTCATAAATGTCCCTCCTACTCACAAGTTGGCATAAGGGACCAATATCATTACATTTATCATACCACACAAAAGCAGTTTGACCATTATAATCGTGGTTTTGTTAAATGGGGTTAAAAACTATTTGTTGCGTCACGTGAAACTTAGTAAGGGCAAACGCGCCAAATAACTTCTTTTCTTTTCTTTTTTTTTTTCTTTTCGAAAGTGAAATAATGAATAAAAATTCGTGGAACATATTACATGGGCATATTGATGTTGAAACACATTCTCCATTTCATGAACTGAGTAATGAGCTCGTGTACTCATTGCTATTGGTGACTTAGGCCTTTGGTTTCCTTTTGTTGTTTCAGTTAGGAGCTCCCCATGTTGAAGGAGTGCGAGTAGGACCAACGGCCATAGGCATGCTTCGGATGTTGATATCAATTGGATATGTTCTGTATTCGATGTCTTGATCTTTAAAGATTCTGTTCATCTCCTCAATAATCTTACCTCTCCTCGTCAGCCTTTCAGTTATGTCTTGATGGTTCATTTTGTGTTTCACCCAAACTGATAGCTTTTGTGTGTTCAAATCAGACATTGCCATAGTCATGATGCCTGGATTTGGGTACCAATGATCTTTATTGTTCTCAACAAAGCTACATAACACAAATAACATCATAAGATTCTAAGAGTGAAAATTTCCAAACATTTTTTAAATAAAAGATATCAAATGAGTCGACGAGTTCAAAACAAACTCAGTGTCCTCAACAACCACCCAAACTCGATAAAATATCAATTTTAAAATTTTAGTTTCACTATCACAACTACTCTCTCTCTCTCTCTTTTTTTTTTTTTTTTTTTTTTTTTGAATGTGACATAAAAGTGTGAATGAGGTAGGCGTAACCCACCTCGCCACTGTTTGAATGCATGTCAACGCCTTTTGGACCCGGCCGTCTTATATATACCCAAACAGTGACCAACTCATTTTGTCACCTCTATATAAAATGAATTTCTTTTAAACGTAAAATGGTAGATCAAACTCGAAATCATACTTGATTATTCGTTGCTTAATGACAGCGATCTTGTCAATCGGTGTACTGACATGGATTAAGAAGTCGATTGTATCTGTCATATCAGGACTACGATAGAAGTTGCCTATAGCTCTCAATGCAAGAGTACTGTTAGGAAAATATATCTTCTGATTATCGCCTCTAAGAAAAATTGTGTTCAAAATATTCATCTCTTCCACGATCATCTGAAAGAAGTCGAGTACACAAATTAAAATACAAAATGAAAGACAACAGAATAAATATGACATGACAACTTATTTTTGAGTTCATTTTACCTATTAAGGGATTAATTTGGGTTAAATCTATACCAGATTATATGATTGCTTTGTTGAAATAAAGTTACGATCGTGGTATAGTAACTTAGTATTTAGAATTAACGAGAACACCTCATTTCCACCTCAATGTCTCAAAATAAAAAATAAATAAAAAATAGAAAAATAATAATAATAAATAAATAAATAAATAAAACGTTTGTAGTTTGGCTCATCATGATGACCAAACCCATTTGATTTTTGCCACCTCTAATAGAGATCATACATACATACACTGATTTTGTTGTATAAAAATATGTTACATGCACAAAGATGATGTCTTTATATGTAAGAAGATCATAGTTATTTTCTAAGTACCTGAACTCCGTCAATCTCACAACGATCACCGACATCAAAAGGATGTATCACGAACAAGAAGATAATGGCCTCGAATACGGTTTTACAAGTATTCCCGAATATAAATGCCACCACGACAAATTGAGAGCTTACAAGAACTAGAATCTTTGTGGTGGCGATGTTTAAGATAACAAGGCAAATGACCAATATGACAAGTGCTACCAAAACGTTTATCATCCGGTGTAGTTTGTTGACGGCAGTTTTTGTGTCATTCAGTGTCAAGGCGAGTGCTTTTCGTTCTCTGAAAACATTAACCTGTAACAACGAAAATTTCTTAAATGTAAACAGAAATATCGAGCAACGATATCTCGAAACACTCTTTATCTACTCAGGATACTAGAATCTTGAACTCTCATGTTATTTGTTGTATCAAAGCCTAGAACACTTACGACCCAATTTTTCAAAGCTCTCTTTCCGACTCTTTCATCTTCGGGTGATGCTACCAACAAAGACATGGTCTTGATAGCTTCATCTTCTCTCAAAAACCTCATTAAGTCATCCATATAGATGAACCTAAAATTTAAAAGAAGATGTTACATTATTATGATTCAACAAAGGAACGATGCAAATAAAAAACGATTATACGGGTAATTTATTCAAAAGCTTACTTGGACCGACGCCTTGAGACATTCATGAATATGTTCCTTGCAGCACGTTTTGCTTCAATTTCACTTCGAATTTCTGTCCCAGATTCATCATCATACGAGCCGTGTAAGTGTTCATCCAACGTTGTCAGTGATCCATGACGGATGATTTTCATCAATCTTTTCATGTTCCAAGCCGAAACATTCTCATGATTCAACCGATGCAAATGATCTATAGTTATAGGTTGATCTCCTGTTCCTACTTGACCTATCCCTCCACTACCCCTTTTAAACGAATAATTACCAACTTCCGAAGTGGTCCCGTCATGCTTCCATATCCTCGACATACTCTTCTCTCCAAATTGATTGTTATGAATCTCAACCAATGGAGGCCCGGACAACGTCTCAATTACATATTGATTAAACAATGCATCTTGAATCCGATCAAAGAATTTATTCACATGAAATGAGGATGCAAGAACTTTAACTATTAGTGTCTTGATTAACCACAATGATGTTGCAACAAGCATACACACCATGAACTTGTTTATAATCTCAAGAAGTGGGATATGTAAGGCTGCAACTGTAACACCCCCAATTCATGGTTGCAGCGGAATTCAAACTGGGTGTTACTCGACGGCACAATAGTCACAATAATAGAAAACGAACTCCAATTGAGTCGTTTTAAAAGATTTATCATTCAAATTATATAAATATCAGAGATTACAAAATGAGGTCCCAATTGGTTCCATGTTTACAATGTATAATAAATGAGTTTTGAATGATAATAAAATTTATAGCCCTCTTGAGTATCCGTGTCCTTCCGTGCCATCCTTGATCGTCATGAACCTGAAATACATGCTTGAGAGATCAACACAAAGGTTGAGTGATATTCATAGAGTTTGTTTAATCGTTTGAACACAATATGTTGGTAGTGTGAGTTATAGGCTCACACCAATGTTTGGAAAACAAAACAGGTAGGCTACGTTATTATACGCCCGGAACATGTATTATACACTAAGCTTATGACACCATAACGTTAACGTGTACCAATATCGATCGGCAGATTTATCCCGGTAGGTACTTTGCTAACATACCTAAATCTCAAATATTATTGCATTTGTTTGAACTTAGTCAATACAAATGGGATTCGTCAATCCCAATAGGCCTATTAATAATATTCGCGCTCACTATTGCTAGTGATTAAATGGTTCATAATAAAGGATATCGGTTTAGCAAGGCTGGTACTTAGTGATAATACAACAATCAGGTAAGCATACAATTTAAAAACATTGTGCTCGGTTATAAATAGCATGTATTCCCCCCCAAGGGTTTGTAAAACAATTAAGTAATCGAAAGTGGGGCTATGAACTCACCTTAAGTAAGATAGCAAGTAATGAATGTAACGGTTGAATCGTGAAGGTTTCTACGAGCAACCTATAATAGAATGTCGCGACTTAGGATTGGAGTAAAGAATATGAAGTAGTGCCTATATATATATCTTGCATTTAGTCCATGATGTGGTATGATGTATATTGTATGTCTTTGAAAGAAAAGATTCATGAACATGTATGTTTGGTATATCGTTTACTACCGTTCGGGCTGACATATTTCAGAAGCCATGTTAGTAAGCGTTCGAGGAGCCAGGACACTTTAACTCGTAAATCCACAACTCAACTCGACGGCTTACATAATGAACTCCTCACATGAGGCTCCCTACTATTGTAGTAGTTGATGAAATATATAGATATAAGTTTTGATCCGAAAGTTACATGTCCGATATTTGTATAAACTTAGGAAAGTTTATTTGTACATGAAGATTGTTATTAGGGGTAGTTTCATAAGTCTTGTATGACCATTTTCTCTTGGTAATATATCATGGTTCCTTTTTAAGTGAAGTAGATCCAAATTGCTTGTTCATGTTATCGCCTAATTCATTGTTTCATGTTTACGCCTATGTAAGTTGTTATGGTCATTTCGTCATGGCCTAGCCATGACCTTTGGTCCTTGTTCCAAGGTCATGAGACACAACCTTGGCTCTAGCCATGGTTGTGGTCTTGATTATAGGTCATAAGACCTCTTGTTCCATTTAAAGTATAACCATAATCTAGTGACTTTGGTCTAAAAATGGGCTGTTTAGAATTTGAAGAATTTTATCACTCGGAAAGCGTTTTCAGGGCTCGAGCTTCTTTGTTCCTGAACGAAAACGTCGTTCCGGACAACTTTCGTGTTTTAACTTTTTGATGAAACGGACCAGAAGTGTGACTTTCAAAACCCAAATTTGATCAGAATGGTATTTGGCAGTTTGCCGCAAAGTTTTGGTAACTTCAAATGGGCGTAACTTTTGACTCGTATACTCGTTTTAGGTGGTTCAAATTGCTATGGTTTCCTTGTTAAGTCCTCTACTACAATATGTAATAATCCAATATCATATTTTTACCATTTTGATCAGGTTATACCAACAAAGTCACTAGTTTACTTGTTTTATGAACTCGTCTTATCAATCATGTACAATAACTTGTTTTACTCACTTTTATACATCATGGACATTAATACAAGACATAATATAGCACAAATAATATGTAAATAACATGAACATGATTATTTAACAAGAATCAAGTTAGGGTTTGGCTCACAACTTTTGGCTTTCAAAGATGAAAGGAAGTTAACATGTAAGGATAGGACTTTGATAGACTTGCTTCAACCCACTTCACTTCATGCAATCTTTCTACCCTTGTAATCTTGAAAGATGGATGATGAAGGTTGAGGTGACTTGAGTGGATTAAAACTCAAGAGAAATCACCAAAGTTTCAAAGGATTTGAAGTAGTTTGATGAATCAAAACCAAACTAGAGATATAGTACTTGATTTCTTGAGTAATTCTTGAAGTAGAGGGAAAATTAGGAGTGTGTTTGTGTGTGTGAGGTTATGAACGACTAAAAGGAGGTGAGGAGGGTTTTATAGTGTGTTGAGGAGGTTAGTGTATAAGAATGAATGGCTTAGAATGGAACACATGATAACTACATGTATGTTTTTAGGCCATAAGTGTTTCTAAGGCTTAAAATGATACACATGAGTGATCTAATAGTTCCATGGTTCTCACTAAGCCACCAAGATCATGGTGAATCACCTCTTGGTCGTTCCATATGAGGGGGAAGTGACTAGATGGATAAACTTGGTATTATCTAGTTTACGGAGTGAGTTTTGGTCCCGTTAATCGCTAACGGTAAGTCGTTAAGTCATGAAACTTAAAACCGGGTATCGTAAAAATACGAAACTTGGAAGAATGGTTAAACATGTCATTATACTCCATAATAAAATATAAAATGAGTGGTAGGTTCTATCGGGTGCTAAAACCCTGCTAAAAACTGGAAACACGGGTCTAAAACGCGTAATACGTAAAACGTACGAATATTGCGTAAAATTGAGAAAAGTAAAATTACTTTTCTAATGTGATAAAAATGATTTAAAATGACTTATAATGTCTAGACTGGGCTCAGTCTAGTGTCGGTTGGTATTAAATGTCTTTTAGACATCAAACCGTAAGCCTAAAAATCACGAAATGACTTATAACATCAAGGGATGATTTTTGGTCAATGGGGGAGGGAAAAAATATGTTGACTTTTTCTAATTAGTTGAAAACTCAAATCGTCTTAGAAACGCGTTTTGTGGTCTAACGGTTAATCGCCCATACGGTTAAGCGTGCTCATGCGAGAGTAGTACAGACTTGGGTGACCTGCCGGGAAGTCTTTGGTCATGTTTTTCTCAGTCACGATTAATTCTCAAATAAATCATGAGTGTGTCAAACATTTTTCCGATGTGGGGTCACCTGACGGGATCGAATTTCGTTGTGCGTAGAATTTCTGATTGACGTTTTACCCTAAAACGTGTAATTCCTTAATAACTTTCACGAAAATGATCTGACGAATGTCAAACATTTAATTTGCCAAGGAAATGATTTATCACTTGAGAATATCAAATAAAAATCAACTTTCGGGAAAATTTCGGAAAGAAATGAATAGTAAAAATGAATAGTAACATGAATAGTAAATTTCCGGGAATATTAATTGACCTGAAATTGCGAATTGTTACAGTCTCCACCCCATATGAGAGCTCCGTCCCGGAGATCAATTTGCGTTGGGAGTAGAAACTTTGTTGGTAAAAAGATGTGGGTATTTCTTACGTATCTGGTCCTCTCGTTCCCATGTGTATTCAGGACCACGTCGTGAATTCCAACGAACTTGAAAATTGGAATACGGCTTTGCTTGAGTTGTTTGACCTCTCAGTCCATGATTTCTACGGGTTCCTCAATAAATTGAAGATCGTCATTGAGTTGAATTTCATCGAGTGGAATCACTAGTGATTCATCCGACAAGCATTTCTTTAGGTTAGATACATGGAAAGTGGGGTGTACACTACTGAGTTCTGATGGAAGCTCAAGTCTGTACGCCACAGGGACAACCCTGGCTAGGATTTTGAATGGTCCGATGTATCTTGGGTTTAGTTTTCCTCGTTTACCGAATCGTATCAAGCCTTTCCAAGGCGATACCTTTAGCATAACCCTATTTCCGATTTGGAATTCTAGGGGTCTGCGTCGTGTGTCGGCATAACTTTTATGTAGGAAAGGTATGGTAATAGTCGAATATCAAAGGAAATTGATATAGCAGTCGAATATTAATAGGAATTGAGATAGTAATTGCAATCATAGCCTAGTAGGTAATCGGTTGTTGTACCTAGTGTTTATTGACTTCATACTTATGTTATTTCGGATACAAATAAGTCCACTTATTTATAATTCTTTATTTACATAGAGAGGCATCCCAAACAATGTAAATAGGGAAATATAAACTTATGGTTTAGTGATTTACAATGTCTTTATTTAAATGAAAAGGCATCCCAATCCATTCAAATAATTACAAATCATCCTACACAACATTCATACTTAGTCGGTGAGTTACAAGGTAGGGTATTACGAGATGATACTGGTGTTCCAAAAGTACAAGATGAATATTCAATCTTGTAAAGCTGATGAGGGTGCTTGTGATGTAACTAAGGATGATTTGAGCTTTAAAAGTGCATCAAGATCTGTTAATGAGCTTGTGTTTGCCACGGTTGTGAAGGTAATGTTGTGATATGTTGATGAACAAAAGTGCTTAGTGTATGCTTAACATTAATACTCTTAGGTATAGATGTTGAGTTTGCTTTAAAAATCTTAAGAGATTTTAAAAGTTTATGATGGAATGGTATCCTTAGGACCTAAACAGGATAGTACTTCTACAGGATGAAGAGGAAAATTGGTAACTATCCCAAGATAGTAATTCGGATTATCTCATAAATGAAAATTTTCAAGAATGAATTTAGATCATACAAATAAGGTGTTAAGATCTTGCTGAGTGGTAAGGCACTATCGTGTCTCTAGATTGTTTTAATATATTCTGGTGGTTTATCGTGTTCATGTAGGAAATCAATCTAAACATAACCCTAGTACAACTATTCTCAGTATTGGAAAATTTTAAGTCGAATATAGTTAGTCAGACTATATTCCACTGTCCCAAGGTTAAATATAGGTGACTAGTCTATATTTAGCCAAGGTTCGATAAAATTTTCAAATACCTAAATTAGGTATACTTTTGATATGTCCGTTGCTTTCGGGAAACTGTCCACTAAACAAAGGCAATGTCAAACCCTTCAATTGCAAGTCCCGGCCATACAAGACTTGTAACCCATGTTTTCACATTCCATTGCATAGAAGATAGTAAGGGTAGGTACGTATGGAAAGGAAGTTTTTAAGTAGTTCTAAAATAGAACATACTTGGCCAGGATCACGAACTTTTAATAATGAAGGTTTCATAAGAAAACTTTGATGAATGTAGAGAAAGTTCAGCTTTTGTCGATGATGGATTTGTTTGTCCTTTAGAAATCTCATATTTCTTGTTTGGAAATCGATAGATTGTGATGGGTTTTTGATATCATATGAAATGATATTGATGATGTGATGGAATAATTCCAGAGACCATTACGTAAATCACAATGTCTCGAAAGTAAATTAGACCATTGTGCAATTCACAATGTCTGGGAAGTAGGTTAGACCATTGTGTGACTCAAAACATTTGAGAAATGGTTAAGACCATTGTATAATACAATGTCTTGGAAAATAGGAAAGACCATTGCAATCAGTTACAATGTCTTGGACATAAAATGTTGGAGTAGGAACATGATTGGGAGAATCTGGTTGTGTCGAAATGCCCTAGAATAGGCATACGCAGATATGTTTAGTCCATTGTTTAGATAAATGATTGAAAATAAACCAAGTTTATATATCAATATACTAATGCTTACGGGGAAATGCTCAAAATGGGTATATATGAATATACTAATATGTTTGTGTATCATAACATGCTTACTAAATCCATAATCGTCTGGAGGATGGAAGACACGGAGAGCGGAAGGCTATAAAATGTTTTTGCTTGTAATTGCGGTTATAGTTTAGGTCTCAATTAGACCCGTTTCTCTATAACCATGGCTCTGGTACCAATCTGTAACACCCCCAATTCATGGTTGCAGCGGAATTCAAACTGGGTGTTACTCGACGGCACAATAGTCACAATAATAGAAAACGAACTCCAATTGAGTCGTTTTAAAAGATTTATCATTCAAATTATATAAATATCAGAGATTACAAAATGAGGTCCCAATTGGTTCCATGTTTACAATGTATAATAAATGAGTTTTGAATGATAATAAAATTTATAGCCCTCTTGAGTATCCGTGTCCTTCCGTGCCATCCTTGATCGTCATGAACCTGAAATACATGCTTGAGAGATCAACACAAAGGTTGAGTGATATTCATAGAGTTTGTTTAATCGTTTGAACACAATATGTTGGTAGTGTGAGTTATAGGCTCACACCAATGTTTGGAAAACAAAACAGGTAGGCTACGTTATTATACGCCCGGAACATGTATTATACACTAAGCTTATGACACCATAACGTTAACGTGTACCAATATCGATCGGCAGATTTATCCCGGTAGGTACTTTGCTAACATACCTAAATCTCAAATATTATTGCATTTGTTTGAACTTAGTCAATACAAATGGGATTCGTCAATCCCAATAGGCCTATTAATAATATTCGCGCTCACTATTGCTAGTGATTAAATGGTTCATAATAAAGGATATCGGTTTAGCAAGGCTGGTACTTAGTGATAATACAACAATCAGGTAAGCATACAATTTAAAAACATTGTGCTCGGTTATAAATAGCATGTATTCCCCCCCAAGGGTTTGTAAAACAATTAAGTAATCGAAAGTGGGGCTATGAACTCACCTTAAGTAAGATAGCAAGTAATGAATGTAACGGTTGAATCGTGAAGGTTTCTACGAGCAACCTATAATAGAATGTCGCGACTTAGGATTGGAGTAAAGAATATGAAGTAGTGCCTATATATATATCTTGCATTTAGTCCATGATGTGGTATGATGTATATTGTATGTCTTTGAAAGAAAAGATTCATGAACATGTATGTTTGGTATATCGTTTACTACCGTTCGGGCTGACATATTTCAGAAGCCATGTTAGTAAGCGTTCGAGGAGCCAGGACACTTTAACTCGTAAATCCACAACTCAACTCGACGGCTTACATAATGAACTCCTCACATGAGGCTCCCTACTATTGTAGTAGTTGATGAAATATATAGATATAAGTTTTGATCTGAAAGTTACATGTCCGATATTTGTATAAACTTAGGAAAGTTTATTTGTACATGAAGATTGTTATTAGGGGTAGTTTCATAAGTCTTGTATGACCATTTTCTCTTGGTAATATATCATGGTTCCTTTTTAAGTGAAGTAGATCCAAATTGCTTGTTCATGTTATCGCCTAATTCATTGTTTCATGTTTACGCCTATGTAAGTTGTTATGGTCATTTCGTCATGGCCTAGCCATGACCTTTGGTCCTTGTTCCAAGGTCATGAGACACAACCTTGGCTCTAGCCATGGTTGTGGTCTTGATTATAGGTCATAAGACCTCTTGTTCCATTTAAAGTATAACCATAATCTAGTGACTTTGGTCTAAAAATGGGCTGTTTAGAATTTGAAGAATTTTATCACTCGGAAAGCGTTTTCAGGGCTCGAGCTTCTTTGTTCCTGAACGAAAACGTCGTTCCGGACAACTTTCGTGTTTTAACTTTTTGATGAAACGGACCAGAAGTGTGACTTTCAAAACCCAAATTTGATCAGAATGGTATTTGGCAGTTTGCCGCAAAGTTTTGGTAACTTCAAATGGGCGTAACTTTTGACTCGTATACTCGTTTTAGGTGGTTCAAATTGCTATGGTTTCCTTGTTAAGTCCTCTACTACAATATGTAATAATCCAATATCATATTTTTACCATTTTGATCAGGTTATACCAACAAAGTCACTAGTTTACTTGTTTTATGAACTCGTCTTATCAATCATGTACAATAACTTGTTTTACTCACTTTTATACATCATGGACATTAATACAAGACATAATATAGCACAAATAATATGTAAATAACATGAACATGATTATTTAACAAGAATCAAGTTAGGGTTTGGCTCACAACTTTTGGCTTTCAAAGATGAAAGGAAGTTAACATGTAAGGATAGGACTTTGATAGACTTGCTTCAACCCACTTCACTTCATGCAATCTTTCTACCCTTGTAATCTTGAAAGATGGATGATGAAGGTTGAGGTGACTTGAGTGGATTAAAACTCAAGAGAAATCACCAAAGTTTCAAAGGATTTGAAGTAGTTTGATGAATCAAAACCAAACTAGAGATATAGTACTTGATTTCTTGAGTAATTCTTGAAGTAGAGGGAAAATTAGGAGTGTGTTTGTGTGTGTGAGGTTATGAACGACTAAAAGGAGGTGAGGAGGGTTTTATAGTGTGTTGAGGAGGTTAGTGTATAAGAATGAATGGCTTAGAATGGAACACATGATAACTACATGTATGTTTTTAGGCCATAAGTGTTTCTAAGGCTTAAAATGATACACATGAGTGATCTAATAGTTCCATGGTTCTCACTAAGCCACCAAGATCATGGTGAATCACCTCTTGGTCGTTCCATATGAGGGGGAAGTGACTAGATGGATAAACTTGGTATTATCTAGTTTACGGAGTGAGTTTTGGTCCCGTTAATCGCTAACGGTAAGTCGTTAAGTCATGAAACTTAAAACCGGGTATCGTAAAAATACGAAACTTGGAAGAATGGTTAAACATGTCATTATACTCCATAATAAAATATAAAATGAGTGGTAGGTTCTATCGGGTGCTAAAACCCTGCTAAAAACTGGAAACACGGGTCTAAAACGCGTAATACGTAAAACGTACGAATATTGCGTAAAATTGAGAAAAGTAAAATTACTTTTCTAATGTGATAAAAATGATTTAAAATGACTTATAATGTCTAGACTGGGCTCAGTCTAGTGTCGGTTGGTATTAAATGTCTTTTAGACATCAAACCGTAAGCCTAAAAATCACGAAATGACTTATAACATCAAGGGATGATTTTTGGTCAATGGGGGAGGGAAAAAATATGTTGACTTTTTCTAATTAGTTGAAAACTCAAATCGTCTTAGAAACGCGTTTTGTGGTCTAACGGTTAATCGCCCATACGGTTAAGCGTGCTCATGCGAGAGTAGTACAGACTTGGGTGACCTGCCGGGAAGTCTTTGGTCATGTTTTTCTCAGTCACGATTAATTCTCAAATAAATCATGAGTGTGTCAAACATTTTTCCGATGTGGGGTCACCTGACGGGATCGAATTTCGTTGTGCGTAGAATTTCTGATTGACGTTTTACCCTAAAACGTGTAATTCCTTAATAACTTTCACGAAAATGATCTGACGAATGTCAAACATTTAATTTGCCAAGGAAATGATTTATCACTTGAGAATATCAAATAAAAATCAACTTTCGGGAAAATTTCGGAAAGAAATGAATAGTAAAAATGAATAGTAACATGAATAGTAAATTTCCGGGAATATTAATTGACCTGAAATTGCGAATTGTTACAGCAACTGTCTCATTAAATATCGAATTCCAAGCGACTAAAACCCAAAGTAACCATATACAATTCTGAACTGGGGTCCGAACTCCATATACGAAATATAAAAGGCGTTTCCTCAAAAGAAAGTTTCGTTCAATGAAGAAGACAGCAATCCTTACACACCATCCCGAAACCAACCTTCCACATATCAAGACAAGGATTAAAAGCTCCCATTGCCACATGAAAAGTCCTCTAAACGGTCTTTTTTTCCATGTCGGAAATCTAACTGTGCATATCAATGATGCAATAATCAACAAAAGACTAACCCACTGAATAATTGTCAATGCATCGATCTTGTTGTTCTTCAAATCACCAGGATTATCGTCATCAAATAGAGATTCATCCTCATCATCGTGATCCATTCCCGCAGATCCTTTTGGTAATCCAGGCGTGTAACCACCTGTTTTAGGATAGGGAGTCCCTGAAAATGAAACCTCAGGAGGGTCCATCAATCTAGATTGCGTAGTTTTAGTTCTTACTAAACTCGCCCGTCTTTGAAATGATGTGCATCTCAAAACCTCACCGCCGCCATCATGATTAGTCATATAACTTAGATTGCTTGGTACTCTTCTTTGTCGTTGTTGATTTAGTAACCTGCGTTCATCTTCCTCATCATCATTGTCAGTTGATTCTTTATCGTCAGCTAGATCATCGTTGTTTTCAAAGGATTGTCTAGAGTCCGAAACTCTTTGATTCTTATTCACATGTTCATTATCTATTACACCTCTAACAGGACTCTCAGAATTCATATTAAAAAACTCGGTAGAACTTTTGTTCGTATTACCTCCACCATCATCCTTCCAAAACTCGATCTCATCCTTATCTGTATTGTGACTGTCAATTTTCACGATAACTTCGTTGTGTTCATGAGGATTAGATTCTGATGATTTTCTCAATGGTGTATTATTATCCATTGTAATGTCTTAATATATTTGGAAAATTCAACAAAATTGTAGTTAGAATTGATCAAATCCAGAGCAATAGTAGTTTATGAAATACACAATCATACAATTGTCATTGCTCTGGATTCAACCATTCTGAGAATGGTTTCTACGTCAAAAGGGTTTAAATGAATCCCTTTTGAATTTTAATATTGAATGCACACTAGATAAAGATTTGAGAAACCACAAAAATCTATTTGAACGTATCTATTTGAGGATTCTAAAGACTAAACCAGTGGTTATACCATGCATCTCGGATACCTATATTTACGTGTTTATTAAATAAAATCTAGTGAATCTATACTTAGCATGTGTGGATTCCATTTTATTTCAGTTTTCTAAATTAGTCTAGCCATGTGTATTCTTTAGGAAACTAGGTTTAACTTCATCCTATTGTTATTAATTATATTTCTTCACTATAAGTCCTTCTAATGTGTTTCAAAATATGTTTCGAATATGGAATTAGCTACATTGATAAGCACATCTTCAACTTTAAAAAAAGGAACACAACATTATATATCATAGACATGCTTTTCATGTTTTGTATCATGATGTGAAAAAAAAAAAAATAAATAAAAAAGTGCAAATCAACTTTCAAAAGGTGTTGACATTGTTAAGAAAACTACATGCATATTTAGAGCGGGATATACTATAAGGACCCCCTATAGTTAACTGTACAAACCGTAAAGCACACAGTATAACACTGCGATATATACAGTACAACCCTCGATCCATTGGTACTGTAGCAAACCCCCCACCCCCTACTCAGGGGTCCCTATATCATGCCCCATTTAGAGCTGCTTGCACTTAATTAAAAAGAGGAGAATCTTCTATTCTGCAATTCTTCAAGCAATGAATCCTGACAAGTGTGAAGAGTGAGTAGTAGCTTCTTGGCTCGCCATGGAGACTTAGTATGATGGTTCCAATTTTTACATCAAATCCATGCAACCCATATAGATTGCATTAAAAGGAAAACACCAAAAAGTTGTGTGCAATTGTTCATGCCATATTAGCAAGTAAAGATTTGGCTAAGCAATAAACCATCATTGTTTGTGATTCTAATGCCACCAACAATAATATGTCATAATAAAATATTGTTGACAAGCTATAAAGAAATAAGAAAAAAATAATCCCTTTTACCAAAAAAAAGAAAGAAGAAAAAGATAGTTTCTTGACTTCTATTGAAACTGCACTATCATTATTAATTCTTACATGGTGTAACTAAGTGTCACAACCAACGCAGTTCCAGACTTACTTCTCTTTAGGCTCAGAGTTTTTCTTTTTATGGTAACATTCTTCTTCGCCACTAGTGTAACACCTTCAAAATATTCGCAGCGGAATATAATGTTACTAGGGTATTACTTCATAGGTTACAGTACAAGTTACAGAAAATGACTCTAAATGAGAAGTTTTGAAATAAATTATCATTCGATTAAAATATCAGAGTTTACCAAGAGGTCCCAAAAGTTTATAATATGTACAACATAAAAGTTGTAAAGTTTTTCAAACGATAATAATATGCATCGTCTTCAAAATATTTTTCATGCGCCTTCACATGCCAGCTAATTCCTTTCGAACATGAGATAAATATGTTAAAAAGTCAACACAAAGGTTGAGTGAATTCATAAATTTGTAAATAGTAGTGGACAATAAAGTTATAGTATAATTGCAATGTGCGCAATCATCATCCTAATAGTTATTTGCTCTAAGCTCATGGCACTCAAGACTGACTATGTGTGTCTATATATATATTTGGTTACAACCCTTAAAAAAATACATAAAAAATGAATCAAGGACCCACATAAAGAACTTAGAAACACACAAAAAGAGTCCCACAGTGTGTAGTATAAAATTGTAGTCAATTAGCTACAAAGGCATTTGAAGAATATGCCATCTCATTGCCCAGTCAATGCCCAGTAATTCAATTTCAGCCATGTCATGTAAGCAAGATATATTAATTTAATATTTTCCTAATTAATTTCGTTTTTTAATTAAGGCAACGTAAGCAACAAATTAATTTATTAAAATCCAGATTAATTATTTTTAAAAAAGAACCTACATAGTTTCGAACTTGGGACAAGTTGTAAATTAGGCAACATGCTAACCACTAGAGCAAACTATTTTTTATTTGATTATGCAAAGCCAAATCTATAAACTCAAAAAAATGCCAGCTATAAAACTTATTATTTAGAACCTGGCCCAAACTCATCCTATATCTTGTACGTACCCTAAAACAAATTCCCTCAACCCTAATACACCACGAGTTTGCTGCTGCTGAAGGACCAACCAGTGGAAAGTATTTTCACCTAGGTTATTTTACTCACGTTTGTAATTTGTATGGCTACTCTTTACGTTTATTTCATGGCTCTATAATTCACAGATGTGCTTATGTACTTCATCTTTTCTCCTGTTTGGCTTTTAACTGATTATGTAGAAGACTAATATTGTTTCTTTAATTGTGATATAGGGTTAACTTCTCCATCATATGTGTTTTCTTCCACCAAGCTTATACATGCAGTTACTTTATTTAAAAGTTATTGATTTTAATGTTTGTTTTTTCTACAACACACACGGCTTGGATATAGGTTCCAAACAATATGTTATAGTTTATGTTTATGTTCACAAGTAATACGTTCATGTTTATGTTTACAAGTTCCATGTATGATAATAGCGGCGATGAAGAAAGATTGCCTCATGAGCCGCCCAGAACCGCCATCTCCCATGACCATATTTTGGCAGAAAATAACAAACAATGATCAAGGTATCAACTTCAGTTATTATTTTACAATTTGCATGAGTAAAGAACTTAAAAGATGGTGTTGTTGCTGGTGATACATAATGGTTAGTTTGACTCTTTGTTTCATGCTCAGGGAATAACTTTAAAAACTTAGTCTCACGTCTCTTTTCTTTCATCTTCTACAACTGGTTGAATCTTTCTTGCAGTGAAACATGTTGCAACCGTATGAGTAACAGTTAATAGGTATCATTGTGATAAGACTGGAATATTGTTGAGCCTTTATTTCTTCTTGAACCAGGCGAGATTACTCCAACAATGGTTATCTTGATGCCCTTAAACGTCTAACAGATTTTAAAGAAGAAGGTCCTATAGTGGTCTACTGGTCTACCTTGTGACCATGACACAAACCACCAGAATCGTTGGAGACCCTTCTTTAATGGCATTGTATTTGTAGTAAGGAGTGCATAAATTGACTAAACATGATGTACAATAAAGGATATATCAGGCAGGGAACACTAAGATAAGTATGTAAGTTACTTTATGACATTAGACCTTGACAATATAGTATTGGGTAGAACTGTAATAGACATATTTCAACTATTGACAATATGCAGAGAAGCGCATAACTGGAAACAAGTCCCTTGAAGGCGTACGTATTTTGTTGGCATAAGATACACCAATACTCCAGCAAGTAGCAAGTATAATTCTTGAAAAGATGGGCGCTATAGTTGTGGTGGTCGGAGATGGGTTGCAGGCAGTTGAGGGCTTAAGGCTCTACAAATTCCTCCGAAAAATGGCTTCTTTGCCATAAATTCTTCCATTTTCATGCTTTAACTTTGACATGATTTAATCATCTCTGTTTTGGAGCAGGTCGGAGTAATCGTATAATCTTCAAGTATTCACAAGTTTCTATATCACCATATCCTATCAGGTATTCACTTTATTTTTCAGATATCTATGTTTCTATATTAAGTTAGGTCTGCACCATGTTCAGGTTCAGGGGCGTTTTGTCTTTTTAACATGTTGATCTTTGGTGCAGCCATTAGAGATAAGAATCATTAAGAGGTAGTGCAAAAAATGCGCTCACGAACTAAAGTTTCAGACTTTGCTGTTGCAAGATGATCAGGTTTGTCTCAATTTTCTTTGTGAGCACGTTCCTGAGTTTTAAGAAGTTTTTTAAAGGCGATAATAGTGTGCACAGTAATGAATCGGTTTTTTTTTCCAAGTTACACATAATTGTTCAAATAAATATCTTAGAGCCAAAGAGCTTCGGCCTTAGCTTTTGCAAAGCTTCTTTTCCCTTTCTTTTTGCACAACCTCTTTTGGTAATAGAAGGCAAGATGCCAACTCACCAAGTCTACTTGATGTTATTATTGATGGAAAAGTTCTTTAGGGTGATAGTTGAGATCCATTTGACATGTTTGTTATAATATAAGTTTATTCATTTAAAACAATGAGATCGAGGGTATAATAGTCTTTTGGTGTACTTTGAGGTTCTTCTTCAAGTCTATGGGTAAATCTTACTGTAATTTTGTGTAAAGTTTCTGCACTCTTATTATTGACAAAATAGTATGAAAATAAATTATCTTCTTTTCACAGTATTATGGTGATTGGTTTAAGCTCATGCATTGGAAGATTATGGGGCATTTTGGTGTTTCAATTTGTGTCGTTGTTCGATTGTTTAATCGTGAAACAAAAAGAGCATTTGAAAGAACCAGTTTTAGCTAGAAGGGTTGATTGATTTATTGTGAGATAGTTAGTTACCTTAAAAAAGGTTGTAAAAGCAGTTTCAAGTTGGGATAAACTTGTGTGGTCAAAGATTTGGAACATTAAGGTACTTGCAAGGTGTTCGGGTCAACAAGTTATATAAAATAAAACTCAATCATAAAGGACACTACCTATTGATAAGAGGTTAAAGGGAAAAAATGAAATAGAGAAAAATTCTATTAGTTCACAACAATTTTTTTTTCGAGCTTGCTTGAAAAACCTCCGTCTCAATATTTCCTTGCTATACATTGACACAGTTTTTTCTAATATATGATCATGTTTACAGATAGAGTAAAAGTTACTTTTCAACTAAAAGGGTATTTGGCTAAGCTTCCACAATGTGTATGGTAATGAAGAGAGGTGACAGATTTGACCCTTTTAACTCTAGAGGACCAGATGGGTCAAGTCAATGGATTTAACTAATAAGCTACTGGGTCAGTCACTATAAAAGTGAATTTGAGTTTTATGAGATAGTGCTTATAATCACAAGCTACATGTAGTATAAAATAAATAGTTTTAGCCCGAACCTGAAAAAGGACCTGACGTTATGCAAGTATAAAGACAATGTAGCAGTACACATCGAAATGAATGTTCAAAATATTAAGTAATGGGTGATATCTCTTGAGCTTGATTGTTTATCGGCACCCAAAACTCTCCATTTACTAAACGACCCTTTGGAAGTGGCCTTGAGGATCTGATTGTTATATTTACAGGGATTTTTTACTATATTGCAATGAAGCTCACTAAATTTGTTATCGAGGAAAGTGACAGATATCATCATCCACCGGGTCAACAAAGGAGAGCTAATTGAGATCACATTGCGGGAATCTTTTTTAAACTGTGTATAAACAATATTGTTTAAGCTCATAATGGGCTGCTAAAGGGTCTGTTTTAGTCTACAATGCTATTGATCTCCATTCGCACTGTGAGGTTAAATTATTCTTATTTTATGGCATAATGAAAATTGGGTCAACTAAAATTTATAACCCATCGGTGTGGGAATAAAGCTTCACATGATTGCTTATTCATTCAAACATATAATTGTATTGAAAACTATTTATAAAAATTGCTAATTAAGGCTAGGCAACTCAGATAATTCTTTACTGTTTATATCATTGCCATAGTACCGGTTGTTTGCTGTTTCAGATTCCCCAAATTCTAAAAAATTTGGTTCCAACTTTCCATAGTTAATTGCTGATAGCCTAATACAATAACGATCGACAAAATGCTAGAATCTGTACATCATTTTCCACGTACTATATTTTCATACAGAAATTTAGGACCTTAACAATGCAATTAGAGGTGCAAAAAGGATTATTTGGGTAACGGTTCACATGGGTTTGGGTTAAAAACATGTAATGATGTAATACAGGTCAAGTGATCACGATAGGCAAACCAATAAACACTTTTATCCACTTTTAAAACAAAAAATTCAGAGGTTTAGGTCATCAGGTAAATGTTTAGCATAATGAACAGCGTTGTCGATCAGGTAACTATTCATTATCACTAAAGAAGATGAAACGTTAAATTACTACATCGTATTTACATCATATGTACATGCCTGTTAGATTATGGCATATAGAGTGCATTGGTGATTCTCTATATCTTACTCAGTGGCGTGCCTTCTTTTTGGGCAGGTAATCAAGTAATTTATCATTTTGGCATCTTACTAGGTTTTGATGTTTTTCAATTTCAATTAGAATATATAAGTTATAACCCAAGAATGCCTATTAATTGCAGAGATAGAGAAAGGAATATTTGGTGTTGTATTAGAAGGATTTATTTATATTGAAAGCGCTCCATGGCCATCTATTTGTAAAAGTGCCAAAGACCTTGTCTGAAGGATGCTTACACAGGAACCTAAGAGACGTATAACTTCTTCTCAAGTTCTCGGTACATATCTATATAACACTCATAGAACCATATATGCACAAGCACAAAAAGGCCAACATATGATATGCATATATGGTCATAAGTTCATGACATGAATGTTTTCAAACGAGTGAAGAGCATCCATGGATAAGAGAAGATGCTGAAGCATCAGACAATCGAATCGACAATGCAGTTCTTTCAAGGATGAAGCAATTTCGAGCTATAAACAAGCACAAGAAACTTACTCCCAAGGTACTAAACTTGAATTCACAGTTTTTTTATTTTTACTTTTTATTTTTTTTAATCCCCAAAATGATAAATCAATATAAATGATGATACTCCTAAGGTATTACTCGTGCCTCTATTGCCTTGGAAAACCTACAGCTGGACAGAAAGGCTTTGAATTTGACCACCTCAAGATTTAATGTTTCGTTTGAAATAGGAGTTGATTTGTAGACTGTATATAACAATTACTTTTACATAACTAATTGGTCTTAGAATATTAAAAACTGATTAATGGGCATAGTAGTCAAAGTAAGTTTAAGTAAGTATATGTAGAAAACGTAATGATCAAATAAGACATAACTAATTGGTTTTAGCATGGTTGGGGTAATTTGATGGGAATTAAGATTTTTTGTATTGTTATCTACAAGGGATATCTTTTTTACTCTGTAGTTAGAATGGGGTATTTGGAGGGTAAACGTTTACTGCATGAGATGCACGTAACTATATAATCATTGCTTTGGGAACAAGCAGGGGCGGACCTAGGCATTAACTTTGGGGAGCGGTGCTCTCCACGACTCGCCGAAAAAGTTCAGATTTTAATGTAAAAAAAAAAATTAGGACCTTTTTATTAAAGTGCACCCCTCCAAAAAATCAAATTGCCCCCCCCCCCCCCCCCCCCACCTTGAAGCCAAAAATGTAAAAATCTTAGATTTTAGTGTTAAAAAAATATATGACATTTTTATTAAAGTGTATCACGAATTTTATCAAAAAAAAAAAAAAATTTGCCCCCCGCCTTGGAAAATCCTGGGTCCGCCACTGGGAACAAGTAAGAGCATATCCGAAAAGGGACCATGGGGCTTCAGTTAGAGTGTAATATGATTCAAGTATACTTGCATCGAACTTACGATGTAGTAATGTCAGATGTATAGTAAGTTGTAGCTTTGATGAGTTTATGATTTGGGATGAGTTATAGGCGCTGTTATGCTCAAATTGAAGTTTTTATGCATGTACAGTAATTTTAGGCTTATTGATATGATGAATAATTTATCTATTTATAATCGTTTATCGTGTTGAGTAGTTAAATGTTAGTTGTTATGAGTTCATATTGGTTGAAAATATGGAAGTTATGGAATATTAGATGGATTAAGTTTAGTCTTTTGTTATAAAGTAGTTTAATGTAATGTGCTATGAGGATTTAATGATGTACGATGAGTTATAGCCGCCAAAATGCTTGAGGAGATGTTATATTTATTTCAATCTTGCATTCAGACTAGATTTTGATGTATGTTAAATTTAGTATAAATTCTCAGTTTATGTTTATTTAATATGAGGTTTCATATGATACACAATGAAAGTGCACCAATAATGTGCTATGATCGTTCATATCATAATCTTGACGGTAGCTTGTGATATGTACTCAAATGACTCACGAATGCCTCTTTAAGGAATTTGTTACTTCTTGGACTCTTCAATCGATCACTTCATAGCTTACCTACATTTTTTTACAGTTATTGGTCAGTTTGTATTTTTGATTTACTCTTTTCCCTCAACCAGTATGATGACTATTTTTGCGATTTAACACTTTAACTATTTCTTATTATGGTTCTGCTACCACACATTTTGTTGGTTTTCACTGTATGGTTTGATGCTCCTATCGAATGTCTTTTTTAACTGAATCTGACTCCATTCAAAAACCTCACCATCATCAAATCGAGAGTTAAAATTCCAACATAAAACTATAAACCTGTAATCGAAAATTATACATGAACAATTTTTGAAATTAAACATATTAAAAAAAATATGGTTACTTGAATAGATTTCAAAAGGTACATTCACAGCCGACAGCCGAAGCCTCTCAGGCAATATATGTCGGCTGTCAATATTCTAAATCATTTGTCCTTATCATATATACATATCTTTCTATTCGTAAAGCAGTACATTCAAAGAATAATCACAAGTCATGGCCACCCCATGGGCGGGCTTCGACAACTATTAACATAAAATACAACTAAACATAAACTAATATATTTTAAACAATAATAAAAAAACAACGTACTTAAAAAATATATTTTCGTTAAGTAACACCATCAGAAGTAAAATTATAACACATGCCCGCCCATCAAATCTGGATGACGACTTTCCACATGGACAATGCCATGAATTTGGCATACAACTGGTACCCAATTATAGGTATGTTAAACGCTATATGAATAGTATTAAAAGAATACACATTCACACACATATTAGACTTTCATATGACTAATCGACTATATAATATGTTGTACATGTAGCTACTATTTTAAGGTAATCCTCACTGACGAAACTGGAACCATTTAAGAGGGAAGGGTCATGCTGAGCCTCCACGTCCTCCTTTCTAGGGATCATCACATTGTGACTTTGAGAACAATAAAATGAGTGTATCATGTCAAAGTGAAAGTCAAATCGCAGGTCATAAGATGATGAATGACATGTCTACAGCTTTAGGTACCGAGCTCCCTTATCCAAGAAGTCAGCTTCAAAAGAATGTTACGTCGTTTTAAGATGATCTATTTCTTTTTGTGATTTGAGCCAAGTTTATTGGTTTTGTTTGATAGGTCACATCTAAGCTGACTGGTCAAATAGTTGCTGATGATGTGGTATATGAAAACGTTGATGGTGAACTTGGTAAACTATTTTCTTCCAAGGATCTTGTGTTTCGCGGGTTAACTTGTGAAAGATCAGAATGGTTGATACAGTCTAAAGGTTTGCTAACAAGTGAAGGATCTCAAAAAACTGTTGTTGAAAAAGGAAATAATAAGTCAAAGAAAAAAGGAGCCAGTTAATGATAATTCATTGTATGCCAAGCGAAGTAAATGTGTGATTGGAATTGACAAAGTAGAATATTTGGGACATGTTATCTCTGGTCAAGATGTATCCACTGATCCAAGTCAGATTCAGGCAATGCAACAGTGGCCTGTCCCTAATAATGTCAAACAATTGAGAGGTTTTCTGGGGTTAACAGGATACTATTGAAGGTTTATCAAGGGTTATGCAGCTACCAGTCAACCTTTGACTACATTACTTAAGAAAAATACTTTTCAATGGTCACCTCAAGCCCAAACAGCTTTTAAAGATCTTCAAAAAGCCATGATCAAATCTCCTGTCTTAGCACTTCGCAATTTTGATGAAGAGTTTGTAATTGAGAAAGATGCTTCAGGGTTTGGTATTGGAGCTGTTCTTTAACAAAAAGGTCACCCAATAGCTTTTCTCAGCAAAACTTTAGCTCCCAAACACCAAGCCTTATCAGCATATGAAAAAGAACTTTTAGCTATGGTGTTGGAATTACAGAAGTGGAGAGGATATTTGTTAGACAGACATTTCAAAATTCAAGCAGTGGCCTGAGTGTTGATCATGGGTACTTGGCAAGTTCTTATCATTCTGGGATTGTATCTAGGTTTATGCTGATCTCTTCATACCTGGAAAGAGTTGCATCATCTGGAGGAACAGTAAGTATACTTATGTTTATGTTTTCTCAGAAGAAGTCTTTCTTTTACGTTCCTAATCATTCACATTCTTAAAGTTGAAAGGTATTCTTAGAGTTGCAAAGGTGCATAGGCGAATTAGGCAACATGTCAAAACAGGTTCGAGTTGAAATGTGCTTTTTTATGGGTGTAAATAGTCTGGGTACCGGGCAGTTTATTTAATACTTTTTACTGTTATTTTATTTAATGAACTAATTCTGATTAGCTAAAACATAATTGTTACAAAAATAAAAAATGGACATTATTTATGAAGCAAACTATCTAAATTAAACAATGATCTTGAACATGTAGAATTATCATTGTTACATATTATAAGTTTTGTATTTTCTACATGTATAAATAATTGTGTGTATACAAGTGACATCTATCATAGTTATGAGCTAAAATGAAACATAAAATACACTCCACATTGTATACAAACGTTGTATACAAATAACCTTTATTTTAAATTTTAGTTTATTTGGTTATATACTTTGTTCTTGCGTATCACTTTGTAACTTCTTTTATTATATTCGATAAAAGTTAATTTCTTTTTATTGTTAATGCATTCAATAAATAAATTGGTACATTTATAACATATTTTCATTAACTTAATTTTATCAACGATATTCAAAAGGCTCGGCCACCCATCGGACGGGAAATGCTACTACAAACGTTGTGTATAAAGAAGCGTTATCTTGCATTTGAGTTTAAATCATATGCTATTTTGCTACAAAAACATTGTAACAAACACAAACAATTTGACAAACGTTGGTACTATTCTTTTAAAAATCTTTGTATAATAAACAATTTTTAACACCAATATTTAGCTTAACGAAAATATGTAAACAATAATTATAAGTCATGCCCGCCCATCGGGCGGGCTTCGAAAACTAGTATATATATATATATATATATATATATATATATATATATATATATATATATATATATATATATAGTAGGGATCCAGTAAAGTAAATTAAAATAAAAAGTGGTAAGAAGTGACCAAAACCATGCATTTGAGATACAACGACTTGCATTAGATGCATTTCTATTCATATAGATGCAACATCTTGAGTTTCGAAAGTTAATTTGATGTATAGATGGTGCAAATTGATTTTCATGATTTTGGCACATGCAGAGACATAAAAAACAAGAGAAATCATGAAATGCATCTAATATGCATATATGCATCTGATTAAAAGCTAAAAAACACACTATGGTGCGTTATAATGCATCTAAGATTATAGGGATGCATCTAATTTAGGTCGGTGCATCTCGGATTTGTGGTTATAGTTCTTCTTATTCCTTCTTATTTTAAGTAATCTTCTTATTTGATCCTGACTATATATATATATATATATATATATATATATATATATATATATATATATATATATATATATATATATATATATATATATATATACTAGGCGAGTATTCGTGCATAGCAACGGAAATTTCTAGCGGCAGACAATTAACGATATGCGATATTGTGGCAAGTGTCTCGTGTACCATTTTATTTATAGAATAAACTACCACTGTGCAGACTCGGATGAAAAGGAATGACAAAACAAACTTGAGATTCGATGGCTATGGCTAGTTGACATCATGTTGCAACCTGGCTGTTTTGTAAGAATAGCTAATAAAATTATGGGAGCAAAAAGGCTGGTTCAGTCGAGCAGTGAAAACAGCTTCTTTACCTTATTTTTTGATATTAGATCAGTTACCTTCCATCAATTTAAGGACAACATTATTAGATAGGAGCACCATAAGTGCCAAAATGGACAGGTAAAAGCACGTTTCGAGTCTAAACGGGTCTTGGGTCAGGTTGACCAAGCTGTTAATAATTTTGAGTAAAAAATGAAAATAGACGTTCTAACACTAACCCGCTAGACCCATTGTATTCTTTTTATACAATACAATTTGGATTAATGTTTATTTAGTAAGACCCAACAATACCCTTCACATAACTAATATTTACTCAACTTTGACCCATAGTATTGTTATAAGATCCTAACAGGTCCAAACCTCAAATAGTAAATTGATAAAAAGTAAAGTTCTACAATTTCATAAAAGTACTTATATCCATTTCATTATGAAATTGGACTTTTTGGGGATGCTTTATTCACTCAATTTGAAACTCAGATAACAGTCTTGTTTCATCTGGATCGGTTCTTCTCAATGGTGCAGCTTCAGGCAAGACCTCAGCAACAAATCATTAATTTACAGCATTACCTTACATTAGATATATGTTCAAAATCATGATCTAATATCGAATATGGTATAGTGAGATTGGTTCTAATAATTTATGGGTCAAAAAAACATTTGTGGCTAAATCAATTTTTGAATAGGCGGCTAATCAAAACACGCTACTTATTTAGGGTCATTTAACGTGTAAATATTTGTTCATAGCTTGAGACAATGTAATCACATCCTAATATATCATAATCTAGTTGTTACATATTAGATAATCACTTTCAAACACACATTCAAACACACCCTTAAATTTCAGGAAACATACAAGGGCAATCGGTGGATAGTTGATATCTTCCTGTGTGTGTTCTTCCTTTTATGAATGTTAAAGGTTCCATCATATATATATGGCATTGATATCGCATTTATAAAAAAGAAACTTGAGCAAACCATGGTACAACATCTATTCAGAACACGGTTTGTAAGATGTAATAAGTATAAAGACTTTTTAAGTTAAAGATGTTCCAAAAAGATAAATTGATTTTGTATTGGTGCGAGATTGAAAAGTTATAGATATGTAACAGAACAATTTGCCTATGTATGCTTATGGACCAAGTAAATGTGAAGAAAAAAGACTTACTCAGCACAACCATTTATTGCCCCTCATGAATTTGAGGTTTGAAGTACATCTGATGAAGCAGTAGTTGCTTTAGTCGCAATGCTACAAAAAGTAATGAAAATATGAAACCATGAGCACTTGACATAAAAACCCGTGTCATAGGATTAGAATAATGATATATTTACTAAATGTTATTTCACTTAAAAAAACATACGAAAGAAAGATGCATATGATAACAAACAATGATCAACTATTTTCTTAGTGGAATAATAAGAACTTGAAGTCTTCCCAATAGGGGCTAACTCCATTGAGTATGAACACATCTGTAACATTCTTAATTTTACCCATATCGTCTTAACACAAATTTAAGTGTCAAAAACATAAATAAACCTGTTACCATTTTGTGGCTATAAAGTATGTACGACAACTAACCATATCGAAGTTGAAGTAGAGGGAAACCATGAGACCCTAGGTAGAATTGCTGACAATCACCCTAGGAATACTTAGAAAACAGGCTTAGGTTATTTTCGCAATGAAATTGCATATGCTCCCATTTCTTCCATTAAACTTTCATCGAATCCTAGCTAAATTAATTCACTTCTATAGAACGCAACAACAAAAAAAGGCCTTAGTACTCAGTTATATGCAAACAAACCATGTACAAACTCAAACATAAGAAACTAAGGTACCATATAACGTATAACAAACTACACTAAAAAATATATTTCAGTCATCTCAACTACATACCTTTTCTACTATTTCGTCCATCTTGAAACTGCCTCATGGTCTTCGTTAGTAATGTAGAACCCAAGAATCACCTTCTGGAGGACGAGGTTGATCAAAATATGCCATTATTCTAGAGAGAGAAAGTAAGGTGAGGTGAAACAAAGATGTTTTTATTATTATAAATTATGTTGCACACCCACACCCCTCAAGTGAAGCCTTGAGGGGTATTTATATGCCTTACATGAGACAACTTTTACAATATTACCTTAGTAGTCCCTGCACTTTATGCATTCTAGTTGTCTACTCCAATTCACGTAAATATCGCTCAGCTTCATTTCTAACAATCTCCCTCCAGCTGGAGATATACGTGAATTGGTTACAATGATTCCTAACAAGTAAATAAAATGATCAAAGTAAGCGCAACAATGCTGAGGAAGACTTCATAGCTCTTTTCTTCATAAATATCCCCAGCAATCTTTTTTTACTTGTAGACGAATCACTTGCTAATCTAATTGGGTTATTACTCCCTCCCAATTAGTAAACCATTTTCTTTTGCATGCTCCCTTCCAAATAGACAACCCGTTTGATATAACCTTGATGCTTGTTGAAGAAGTACCTTTGAATTCTGCCCATATAATCTTCAGTCTCATGCACAGCGGAAAATGAATCTTAGACTGATAATATGTAACTTCTTCACAGGTTTGTTTGGGGAGCATCATATCGTCATCTTCAACTCACTTAGAATGCTTTCAGTTCTTCAGTAAAAGCCCCGATGTACACATTTCTCCCTCCTAGATGATGACGATTTCTCGGAATCATCATAAATATGTGTACATAAACATATCAACTGGAAGCAACATACAAATCAATATCCCATGAGTGAAATGGCAATAACTATTCTCTCTACAATTCATCTCAGATCAACCTCTCTTCCATTGGCTAATAGTAAGTGACCACGTGTGGAGACAACCTAATATGACAAACTTGAGTGTGAAGTAAAATTCCCCAGACTTGTGACTTACGCTTGTACTATCCTGATTAAGAACCTATATGAGCACAACAACGTTACTCCTTACAATATAGGTAGTGGCATATACCCAACCATCCATCCTTTATTGTATATCCGTCTCTTGAACAATCCACAACCTTTTGTTAATGACCAAGAAACACGTTTCGGAGGTCGCGGTTGATGGAAATACATCATGTTTCTAGAGAGAGAAAGTAGAGAGAGAAAGGTGGAGAAAAGGGTTTATATTAAAATGAAATAAATGAAACAATACACACACTTTCTCACACCCCTCATGGAGAGTCATGAGGGGTATTTATAGGCTCATTACATCACATGTTTGCCTATATTACAATAATAGTCCCTAAAGTACTATTTGTATGATATCTAGTCCATTTCTTTATGTGTGACGTTATCTTTTATAAAATAGCAAGACTAACAATCTCCCTCCAAGATATCGTCACACATGAATGGATACAATGAGACCTATAAACACATAAACATGTAAATTACAACAATAGTAAACTATGTTGACGTTGTTGAAGCGCAGAGTCTCTGTAGTCTAGATACTGAGGCAGACTTGAAGTTCTCTCTTCCGACGATCTCGGCGTATGATCTTTGACACTGACGGCAAAGGTCTTTGTAGCTCTGAACTTCAACTGTAATGGTCTAGTTAGGTTATTACTCCCTCCTAACTAGTGAGCCTTTATTCTTTTTCTTCTGCTCCCTCCTGAACAGACAACTCTCTCCTCATCTCGCAGCGGGTAAGGTAGATACTAATGAGTTTGCACCATGGTTGTCGTTCTGGGAGCATCATAGCATAACTCACATAGTATTGCACAGAAGGTTGGTAATACGCTCCGATGTACACAACATTAGTACTTCTTCGGTTCTGGTGTAAGCACAATTCCCTCGATCAACCAACGTACTAGAGATGAAACACTACTTCTTTTGGCATGTTCTTCTCCCTCCTTATGGTTACGATGTATCAAAATCATCATACTATTGTGTGTACATGCCAAAATTACCCGTACTTTACACTTCTGATGCAATGTAGATAGACCATGAAAGCATAATTTGTGAGAATATGCTGATAGAATATGACTCGCTTTATTCTACAATCTCTTCTCTTCTCTTCAACCTTTAAGCGACCTCTTCAAATTCCAACCAGCTAGTAAATGACCAATGACTATAGAAACAACCCAGTATAACCAATCTGACAATAAAGTAAACATCCCGTAGATATGTTACCTACCGGGATAAATCTGCCAATCGATATTGGTACACGTTAACGTTTTGGTGTCATAAGCTTAGTGAATTAATAACCTTTCCGGGCATATAACAACGTAGCCTACATGTTTTGTTTTCCAAACTATGAGTGTGAGTCTATAGCTCACACTACGATTATTGTGTTCAAACGATTTAACTACAAACACTACGATTATTGTGTTCAAACAATTTAACTACAAACACTACGATTATTGTGTTCAACGATTTAACTACCAACACATTGTGTTCAAACATTTAACAAACTCTATGAATATCACTCAACCTTTGTGTTGACCTCTCAAACATGTATTTCAGGTTCATGACGATCAAGGATGGCACGGAAGGGCACGGATACTCAAGAGGGCTATAAATTTTATTATCATTCAAAACTCATTTAATGTAAATTGTAAACATGGAACCATTTGGGACCTCATTTTGTAATCTCTGATATTTATATAATTTGAATGATAAATCTTTTAAAACGACTCAATTGGAGTTCGTTTTCTATTATTGTGACTATTGTGCCGTCGAGTAACACCCAGTTCGAATTCCGCTGCAACCATGAATTGGGGGTGTTACAGATTGGTACCAGAGCCATGGTTATAGAGAAACGGGTCTAAGTGAGTCCTAAACTATAACTATAATCACAAACAAAAACATTTTATAGCCTTCCGCTCTCCGTGTCTTCCATCCTCCAGACGATTATGGACTTATTAAGCATGTTATGCTACACAAACATATTAGTATATTGATATATACCCATTTTGAGCATTTCCCCGTAGACATTTTAATGTTACACAAACATAATTGCATATTGATATATGTACCCTTAACATAATTGAGCATTTCCCCGTAAGCATTTTATGCTAGATGAACATATAAGTATATTGATATATACACACTAGGCATTCTATACTACATGAACATATTAGTATATTGATATATAAACTCGGTTTATTTTCAATCATTTATCTAAACAATGGACTAAACATATCTGTGTATGCCTATTCTAAGGCATTTCAGCACAGCCACACTCTCCCAATCATGTTCCTACTCCAACATTATATGTCCAAGACATTGTAACTAATTACAATGGTCTCATTCACTTTCCAAGACATTGTGAGATACAATGGTCTCATTCATTTTCCAAGACATTGTGAGATACAATGGTCTCATTCATTTTCCAAGATATTGTGAGATACAATGGTCTCATTCATTTTCCAAGACATTGTGAGATACAATGGTCTCATTCATTTTCCAAGACATTGTGAGATACAATGGTCTCATTCATTTTCCAAGACATTGTGAGATACAATGGTCTCATTCATTTTCCAAGACATTGTGAGATACAATGGTCTCATTCACTTTTCAAGACATTGTGAGATACAATGGTCTCATTCATTTTCCAAGACATTGTGAGATACAATGGTCTCATTCATTTTCCAAGACATTGTATTATACAATGGTCTTAACCATTTCTCAAATGTTTTGAGTCACACAATGGTCTAACCTACTTCCCAGACATTGTGAATTGCACAATGGTCTAACCTACTTCCGAGACATTGTGTTTTGCGCAATGGTCTCTAGAATTATTCCATCACATCATCAATATCATTTCATATGATATCAAAAACCCGTCACAACCTATCGATTTCTAAATAGAAATATGAGATTTCTAAAGGACAAACAAATCCATCACCTACAAAAGCTGAAGTTCAGCCCTACATTCATCAAAGTTTTCTTCTGAAACCTTCATTATTAAAAGTTCGTGATCCTGGCCAAGTATGTTCTATTTTAGAACTACTTAAAACTTCCTTTCCATATGTACCTACCCTTACTATCTTCTATGCAATGGAATATGAAAACATATGTTACAAGTCTTGTATGGGCGGGACTTGCAACTGAAGGGTTTGACATCGCCTTTGTTTAGTGGACAATTTCCCGAAAGCAACGGACATATCACAAGTATACCTAATTTAGGTATTTGGAAATTTTATCGAACCTTGGCTAAATATAGACTAGTCACCTATATTTAACCTAGGGACAGTGGAATATAGTCTGACTAACTATATTCGACTTAAAATTTTCAAATATTTAGAATAGTTGTACTAGGGTTATGTTTAGATTGATTTCCTACATGAACACGATAAACCACCAGAATACATTAAAACAATCTAGAGACACGATAGTGCCTTACCACTCAGCAAGATCTTAACACCTTATTTGTATGATCTAAATTCATTCTTGAAATTTTTTTTATTTATGAGATAATCCGAACTACTATCTTGGGATAGTTATCAATTATTCTCTTCATCCTGTAGAAGTACTATCCTGTTTAGGTCCTAAGGATACCATTCCATCATAAACCTTTAAAATCTCTTAAGATTTTTAAAGCAAACTCAACATCTATACCTAAGAGTATTAATGTTAAGCATACACTACACACTTTTGTTCATCAACATATCACATCATTATCTTCAAAACCGTTGCAACCACAAGCTCATTAACAGATCTTGATGCACTTTTAAAGCTCAAATCATCCTTAGTTACACCACAAGCACCCTCATCAGCTTTACAAGATTGAATATACATCTTGTACTTTTGGAACACCAGTATCATCTCGTAATACACTACCTTGTAACTCACCGGCTAAGTATGAATGTTGTGTCGGGAATTCTTGAGTAGGATGATTTATAATATCCTTATTTGAATGGATTGGGATGCCTTTTCATTTAAATAAAGAAATTATAAATCATCGAACCATACGTTTATATTCCTTTAGTTACATTGTTTGGGATGCCTCTCTATGTAAATAAAGAATTATAAACAAGTGGGCTTATTTATTTCCGAAATAACATAAGTATGAAGTCAATAAACACTAGATACAACAACAGATTACCTACTAGGCTATGATTGCAACAACTATCCCAATTTCCATTAGTACGAGATTTACATTTTGGTTTTCATAATGATAGTGCAATAACAAACAAACTCATTGCGAGGCCATGTAACCATATGCATGTGCAGTCATACCAAACTCATTACGGGGCCATGTAACCATCGCATGCGCAGTCGTACCAAACTCATTGCGAAGCCATGTAGCCATATGCATGGGCAGCCGTACAATTCAAACAGGACTTGGTCCAACCACATGTTCAACATTTATTCCATTATTCGATGTCTATGTCAATTGCAATTGTTGTTCAACTACTATATCAATTGCTATTGATACTTGACAACTATATCGAGTTCTATTTGATATTCAACTACTATATCAATTCCTATTAATACTCGATTACTATATCAATTTCCTTTGATATTCGACTATTATATGAATCTCTATTGATATTCAACTATGTTATCAATTTCTATTGACACACCGTATTCTGAGACAAATCAAACTATATCACTGGTAATTCAAGACTCGAGTCCTCATAAGTAACCACACCTTTTCATCGACACCACTCCAACATATAACACACATAGAACTTCGGGACGAAGTTCCCCGTAAGGGGTAGAGACTGTAACAATTCGCATTTTCAGGATAATTACTATTCCCGGAAAATTTCACTATTCACTTTTACTATTTATTTTTCCCGAAAATTTTCCCAAAATTTGATTTTTATTTCTTGGGCTCAAGTGATAAATCATTTCCATGGCAAATTAAAAGTTTGACATTCATAAGCTCATTTTCGTGAAAGTTATTAAGGAATTACACGGGATTACACGTTTTAGGGTAAAACGTCATTCAGAAATTCTACGCACAATGAAATTCGGTCGCGTTAATTTTCCCCGTATCAGAAAAATGTTTGACACACTCATGATTTATTTGAGAATAAATCATGACTGAGAAAAACATGACCAAAATAAGCCTCGGCCGTGAAAAACTGGAAATTTCAGTTTTTAAGCGTTTTTACTCAGCCGTAACCTTAGCCTATACCTGCACCGCATTTCTAAGACTATTTGAGTTTTCAACTTATTAGAAAAAGTCAACATATTTTTCCCTCCTCCATTGACCAAAAATCATTCCTTGATTTTATAAGTCATTCCTTCATTTTTAGGCTTACGGTTTGATGTCTAAAAGACATTTAATACCAACCGACACTAGACTGAGCCCAGTCTAGACATTATAAGTCATTTTAAATCATTTATAACCTATTAGAAAAGTAATATTTTACTTTTCTCAATTTTACGCAATATTCGTACATTTTACGTATTACGCGTTTTAGACCCGTGTTTCCAGTTTTTAGCAGGGTTTTACCACCCAAATGGAACCTACCACTCATTTTATATTTTATTATGGAGTATTTTGACATGTTTAACCATTCTTCCAAGTTTCGTATTTTTACGATACCCGGTTTTACGTTTTGAGGCTTAATCATTTACGATTGGCATTTCCCGGAGTCAAAACTAACCAAGTATCTTGGATAATATCATCAAAAGTCCACACCTTGTTCCCCAAGCATATGAACCACCACTAGGGGGGGGGATTCACACTAGGTGGCTTGATCTTGTGCTTAAGGCCTTAAGATGGTTACATGTGTAGAACTTGGCCTCCAAGGGTTGACTAGTCATACATGTAACCTCCTCAAGACCTTATTTAAGCCTTCTCTTCCCCTCCTTGGCCATTCCAACGACCCACACACACCAACACCATCTCCTTTGCTCATTTTCTTCCAAATTTTAGCAAGATTCAAGAGCAAGTTCAAGGTAGAAACCCTAGTTGATCTTAAGTTATCAAAACACTTCCATAACCTCATATACTTGGTGATTTCTCTTGAGTTTAAATCCACTCAATTCACCTCAACTTTCATTACATCTCTTTCTAGAATACCAAGGGTAGAAAGATTGCTTGAAGTGAAGTGGGTTGAAGCAAGTCTATCAAAGTCCTATCCTTACATGTTAACTTCCTTTCATCTTTGAAAGCCAAAAGTTGTAAGCCAAACCCTAATATGCTTCTTGTTGAATAATCATGTTCATGTTATTTACATATTATTCATGCTATATTATGTCTTGTATTCATGTCCATGATGTACAAAAGTGAGTAAAACAAGTTATTGTACATGATTGATAAGATAAGTTACTAAAACAAGCAAACTAGTGACTTTCTTGGTAAGACCTGATCAAAATGGTAAAAATTTGATATTGGATCATTACATATTACAGTAGAGGACTTAACAAGGAAACCATAGCAATTTGAACCACCTAAAACGAGTATACGAGTCAAAAGTTACGCCTATTTGAAGTTACCAAAGATTTCCGGCAAAACTGCCTAAATAGCATTCTGATCAAATTTTGATTTTGAAAGTCCCACTTCTGGTCTGATTCATCAAAAAGTTAAAACACGAAAGTTGTCCGGAACGAAGTTTTCGTTCAGGAATAAAGAAGCTCGAGCCTTGAAAACGCTTTTCGAGTGATAAAATTCTTCAAATTCTAAACAGCCCATTTTTAGGCCAAAGTCACTATATTATGGTTATACTTTAAAAGGAACAAGAGGTCTTATGACCTATAATCAAGACCACAACCATGGCTAGAGCTAAGGTTGTGTCTCATGACCTTGGAACAAGGACCAAAGGTCATGGCTAGGCCATGACGAGATGACCATGTAAGTTTACTTAGGCATAAACATGAAACAAAGTATTGGCGATAACTTGAACAAACAAATTGGATCTACTTCACTTAAAAGGAACCATGAGATATTACAAAGATAAATGGTCATACAAGACTTATGAAACATACCCTAATAACAATCTTCATGTACTAATAAACTTTCCTAAGTTTATTCAAATATCGGACATGTAACTTTTCGGATCAAAACTTATATCTATATATTTTATCAACTACTACAATAGTAGGGAGCCTCATGTGAGGAGTTCATTATGTAAGCCGTCGAGTTGAGTTGTGGATTTACGAGTTAAAGTGTCCTGGCTCCTCGAACGCTTACTAACATGACTTCTGAATTATGTCGGCCCGAACGGTAGTAAACGATATACAAGACATACATGTTTCATGAATCATTACTTTCAAAGACTTACACTATACATCATACCACATCATGGACTAAATGCAAGATATATATATATATATATATATATATATATATATATATATATATATATATATATATATATATATATATAGGCACTTATTCATATTCATTACTCAAATCCTAAGTCGCAACATTCGATTATAGGTTGCTCGTAGAAACCTTCACGATTCAACCGTTACATTCATTACTTGCTATCTTACTTAAGGTGAGTTCATAGCCCCACTTTACATTACTTCAATGTTTTACAAACCCTTGGGGGGAATACATGCTATTATTTTTCTACTCGAACACAATGCTTTCTACTGTATGCTATTCGACCATGTTTTATTATCACTAAGTAACATCCTTGCCAAACCAAGATCCCTTATTATGAACCATTTAATCACTTGCGAGGGTTACTTGCAAGTGAGCGCGAATATTGTGAATAGGCCTATTGGGATTGACGAATCCCATTTGTTTTGACTAAGTTCAAACAAATGCATTAATATTTGAGACATTAGGTATGACGGCAAAGTACCTACCGGGATAAATCTGCCAATCGATATTGGTACACGTTAACGTTTTGGTGTCATAAGCTTAGTGAATTAATAACCTTTCCGGGCATATAACAACGTAGCCTACATGTTTTGTTTTCCAAACTATGAGTGTGAGTCTATAGCTCACACTACGATTATTGTGTTCAAACGATTTAACTACAAACACTACGATTATTGTGTTCAAACAATTTAACTACAAACACTACGATTATTGTGTTCAACGATTTAACTACCAACACATTGTGTTCAAACATTTAACAAACTCTATGAATATCACTCAACCTTTGTGTTGACCTCTCAAACATGTATTTCAGGTTCATGACGATCAAGGATGGCACGGAAGGGCACGGATACTCAAGAGGGCTATAAATTTTATTATCATTCAAAACTCATTTAATGTAAATTGTAAACATGGAACCATTTGGGACCTCATTTTGTAATCTCTGATATTTATATAATTTGAATGATAAATCTTTTAAAACGACTCAATTGGAGTTCGTTTTCTATTATTGTGACTATTGTGCCGTCGAGTAACACCCAGTTCGAATTCCGCTGCAACCATGAATTGGGGGTGTTACAGATTGGTACCAGAGCCATGGTTATAGAGAAACGGGTCTAAGTGAGTCCTAAACTATAACTATAATCACAAACAAAAACATTTTATAGCCTTCCGCTCTCCGTGTCTTCCATCCTCCAGACGATTATGGACTTATTAAGCATGTTATGCTACACAAACATATTAGTATATTGATATATACCCATTTTGAGCATTTCCCCGTAGACATTTTAATGCTACACAAACATAATTGCATATTGATATATGTACCCTTAACATAATTGAGCATTTCCCCGTAAGCATTTTATGCTAGATGAACATATAAGTATATTGATATATACACACTAGGCATTCTATACTACATGAACATATTAGTATATTGATATATAAACTCGGTTTATTTTCAATCATTTATCTAAACAATGGACTAAACATATCTGTGTATGCCTATTCTAAGGCATTTCAGCACAGCCACACTCTCCCAATCATGTTCCTACTCCAACATTATATGTCCAAGACATTGTAACTAATTACAATGGTCTCATTCACTTTCCAAGACATTGTGAGATACAATGGTCTCATTCATTTTCCAAGACATTGTGAGATACAATGGTCTCATTCATTTTCCAAGACATTGTGAGATACAATGGTCTCATTCATTTTCCAAGACATTGTGAGATACAATGGTCTCATTCATTTTCCAAGACATTGTGAGATACAATGGTCTCATTCATTTTCCAAGACATTGTGAGATACAATGGTCTCATTCACTTTTCAAGACATTGTGAGATACAATGGTCTCATTCATTTTCCAAGACATTGTGAGATACAATGGTCTCATTCATTTTCCAAGACATTGTATTATACAATGGTCTTAACCATTTCTCAAATGTTTTGAGTCACACAATGGTCTAACCTACTTCCCAGACATTGTGAATTGCACAATGGTCTAACCTACTTCCGAGACATTGTGTTTTGCGCAATGGTCTCTAGAATTATTCCATCACATCATCAATATCATTTCATATGATATCAAAAACCCGTCACAACCTATCGATTTCTAAATAGAAATATGAGATTTCTAAAGGACAAACAAATCCATCACCTACAAAAGCTGAAGTTCAGCCCTACATTCATCAAAGTTTTCTTCTGAAACCTTCATTATTAAAAGTTCGTGATCCTGGCCAAGTATGTTCTATTTTAGAACTACTTAAAACTTCCTTTCCATATGTACCTACCCTTACTATCTTCTATGCAATGGAATATGAAAACATATGTTACAAGTCTTGTATGGGCGGGACTTGCAACTGAAGGGTTTGACATCGCCTTTGTTTAGTGGACAATTTCCCGAAAGCAACGGACATATCACAAGTATACCTAATTTAGGTATTTGGAAATTTTATCGAACCTTGGCTAAATATAGACTAGTCACCTATATTTAACCTAGGGACAGTGGAATATAGTCTGACTAACTATATTCGACTTAAAATTTTCAAATATTTAGAATAGTTGTACTAGGGTTATGTTTAGATTGATTTCCTACATGAACACGATAAACCACCAGAATACATTAAAACAATCTAGAGACACGATAGTGCCTTACCACTCAGCAAGATCTTAACACCTTATTTGTATGATCTAAATTCATTCTTGAAATTTTTTTTATTTATGAGATAATCCAAACTACTATCTTGGGATAGTTATCAATTATTCTCTTCATCCTGTAGAAGTACTATCCTGTTTAGGTCCTAAGGATACCATTCCATCATAAACCTTTAAAATCTCTTAAGATTTTTAAAGCAAACTCAACATCTATACCTAAGAGTATTAATGTTAAGCATACACTACACACTTTTGTTCATCAACATATCACATCATTATCTTCAAAACCGTTGCAACCACAAGCTCATTAACAGATCTTGATGCACTTTTAAAGCTCAAATCATCCTTAGTTACACCACAAGCACCCTCATCAGCTTTACAAGATTGAATATTCATCTTGTACTTTTGGAACACCAGTATCATCTCGTAATACACTACCTTGTAACTCACCGGCTAAGTATGAATGTTGTGTCGGGAATTCTTAAGTAGGATGATTTATAATATCCTTATTTGAATGGATTGGGATGCCTTTTCATTTAAATAAAGAAATTATAAATCATCGAACCATACGTTTATATTCCTTTAGTTACATTGTTTGGGATGCCTCTCTATGTAAATAAAGAATTATAAACAAGTGGGCTTATTTATTTCCGAAATAACATAAGTATGAAGTCAATAAACACTAGATACAACAACAGATTACCTACTAGGCTATGATTGCAACAACTATCCCAATTTCCATTAGTACGAGATTTACATTTTGGTTTTCATAATGATAGTGCAATAACAAACAAACTCATTGCGAGGCCATGTAACCATATGCATGTGCAGTCATACCAAACTCATTACGGGGCCATGTAACCATCGCATGCGCAGTCGTACCAAACTCATTGCGAAGCCATGTAGCCATATGCATGGGCAGCCGTACAATTCAAACAGGACTTGGTCCAACCACATGTTCAACATTTATTCCATTATTCGATGTCTATGTCAATTGCAATTGTTGTTCAACTACTATATCAATTGCTATTGATACTTGACAACTATATCGAGTTCTATTTGATATTCAACTACTATATCAATTCCTATTAATACTCGATTACTATATCAATTTCCTTTGATATTCGACTATTATATGAATCTCTATTGATATTCAACTATGTTATCAATTTCTATTGACACACCGTATTCTGAGACAAATCAAACTATATCACTGGTAATTCAAGACTCGAGTCCTCATAAGTAACCACACCTTTTCATCGACACCACTCCAACATATAACACACATAGAACTTCGGGACGAAGTTCCCCGTAAGGGGTAGAGACTGTAACAATTCGCATTTTCAGGATAATTACTATTCCCGGAAAATTTCACTATTCACTTTTACTATTTATTTTTCCCAAAAATTTTCCCAAAATTTGATTTTTATTTCTTGGGCTCAAGTGATAAATCATTTCCATGGCAAATTAAAAGTTTGACATTCATAAGCTCATTTTCGTGAAAGTTATTAAGGAATTACACGGGATTACACGTTTTAGGGTAAAACGTCATTCAGAAATTCTACGCACAACAAAATTCGGTCGCGTTAATTTTCCCCGTATCAGAAAAATGTTTGACACACTCATGATTTATTTGAGAATAAATCATGACTGAGAAAAACATGACCAAAATAAGCCTCGGCCGTGAAAAACTGGAAATTTCAGTTTTTAAGCGTTTTTACTCAGCCGTAACCTTAGCCTATACCTGCACCGCATTTCTAAGACTATTTGAGTTTTCAACTTATTAGAAAAAGTCAACATATTTTTCCCTCCTCCATTGACCAAAAATCATTCCTTGATTTTATAAGTCATTTCTTCATTTTTAGGCTTACGGTTTGATGTCTAAAAGACATTTAATACCAACCGACACTAGACTGAGCCCAGTCTAGACATTATAAGTCATTTTAAATCATTTATAACCTATTAGAAAAGTAATATTTTACTTTTCTCAATTTTACGCAATATTCGTACATTTTACGTATTACGCGTTTTAGACCCGTGTTTCCAGTTTTTAGCAGGGTTTTACCACCCAAATGGAACCTACCACTCATTTTATATTTTATTATGGAGTATTTTGACATGTTTAACCATTCTTCCAAGTTTCGTATTTTTACGATACCCGGTTTTACGTTTTGAGGCTTAATCATTTACGATTGGCATTTCCCGGAGTCAAAACTAACCAAGTATCTTGGATAATATCATCAAAAGTCCACACCTTGTTCCCCAAGCATATGAACCGCCACTAGGGGGGGGGATTCACACTAGGTGGCTTGATCTTGTGCTTAAGGCCTTAAGATGGTTACATGTGTAGAACTTGGCCTCCAAGGGTTGACTAGTCATACATGTAACCTCCTCAAGACCTTATTTAAGCCTTCTCTTCCCCTCCTTGGCCATTCCAACGACCCACACACACCAACACCATCTCCTTTGCTCATTTTCTTCCAAATTTTAGCAAGATTCAAGAGCAAGTTCAAGGTAGAAACCCTAGTTGATCTTAAGTTATCAAAACACTTCCATAACCTCATATACTTGGTGATTTCTCTTGAGTTTAAATCCACTCAATTCACCTCAACTTTCATTACATCTCTTTCAAGAATACCAAGGGTAGAAAGATTGCTTGAAGTGAAGTGGGTTGAAGCAAGTCTATCAAAGTCCTATCCTTACATGTTAACTTCCTTTCATCTTTGAAAGCCAAAAGTTGTAAGCCAAACCCTAATATGCTTCTTGTTGAATAATCATGTTCATGTTATTTACATATTATTCATGCTATATTATGTCTTGTATTCATGTCCATGATGTACAAAAGTGAGTAAAACAAGTTATTGTACATGATTGATAAGATAAGTTACTAAAACAAGCAAACTAGTGACTTTCTTGGTAAGACCTGATCAAAATGGTAAAAATTTGATATTGGATCATTACATATTACAGTAGAGGACTTAACAAGGAAACCATAGCAATTTGAACCACCTAAAACGAGTATACGAGTCAAAAGTTACGCCTATTTGAAGTTACCAAAGATTTCCGGCAAAACTGCCTAAATAGCATTCTGATCAAATTTTGATTTTGAAAGTCCCACTTCTGGTCCGATTCATCAAAAAGTTAAAACACGAAAGTTGTCCGGAACGAAGTTTTCGTTCAGGAATAAAGAAGCTCGAGCCTTGAAAACGCTTTTCGAGTGATAAAATTCTTCAAATTCTAAACAGCCCATTTTTAGGCCAAAGTCACTATATTATGGTTATACTTTAAAAGGAACAAGAGGTCTTATGACCTATAATCAAGACCACAACCATGGCTAGAGCTAAGGTTGTGTCTCATGACCTTGGAACAAGGACCAAAGGTCATGGCTAGGCCATGACGAGATGACCATGTAAGTTTACTTAGGCATAAACATGAAACAAAGTATTGGCGATAACTTGAACAAACAAATTGGATCTACTTCACTTAAAAGGAACCATGAGATATTACAAAGATAAATGGTCATACAAGACTTATGAAACATACCCTAATAACAATCTTCATGTACTAATAAACTTTCCTAAGTTTATTCAAATATCGGACATGTAACTTTTCGGATCAAAACTTATATCTATATATTTTATCAACTACTACAATAGTAGGGAGCCTCATGTGAGGAGTTCATTATGTAAGCCGTCGAGTTGAGTTGTGGATTTACGAGTTAAAGTGTCCTGGCTCCTCGAACGCTTACTAACATGACTTCTGAATTATGTCGGCCCGAACGGTAGTAAACGATATACAAGACATACATGTTTCATGAATCATTACTTTCAAAGACTTACACTATACATCATACCACATCATGGACTAAATGCAAGATATATATATATATATATATATATATATATATATATATATATATATATATATATATATATATATATATATATATATATATAGGCACTTATTCATATTCATTACTCAAATCCTAAGTCGCAACATTCGATTATAGGTTGCTCGTAGAAACCTTCACGATTCAACCGTTACATTCATTACTTGCTATCTTACTTAAGGTGAGTTCATAGCCCCACTTTACATTACTTCAATGTTTTACAAACCCTTGGGGGGAATACATGCTATTATTTTTCTACTCGAACACAATGCTTTCTACTGTATGCTATTCGACCATGTTTTATTATCACTAAGTAACATCCTTGCCAAACCAAGATCCCTTATTATGAACCATTTAATCACTTGCGAGGGTTACTTGCAAGTGAGCGCGAATATTGTGAATGGGCCTATTGGGATTGACGAATCCCATTTGTTTTGACTAAGTTCAAACAAATGCATTAATATTTGAGACATTAGGTATGACGGCAAAGTACCTACCGGGATAAATCTGCCAATCGATATTGGTACACGTTAACGTTTTGGTGTCATAAGCTTAGTGAATTAATAACCTTTCCGGGCATATAACAACGTAGCCTACATGTTTTGTTTTCCAAACTATGAGTGTGAGTCTATAGCTCACACTACGATTATTGTGTTCAAACGATTTAACTACAAACACTACGATTATTGTGTTCAAACAATTTAACTACAAACACTACGATTATTGTGTTCAACGATTTAACTACCAACACATTGTGTTCAAACATTTAACAAACTCTATGAATATCACTCAACCTTTGTGTTGACCTCTCAAACATGTATTTCAGGTTCATGACGATCAAGGATGGCACGGAAGGGCACGGATACTCAAGAGGGCTATAAATTTTATTATCATTCAAAACTCATTTAATGTAAATTGTAAACATGGAACCATTTGGGACCTCATTTTGTAATCTCTGATATTTATATAATTTGAATGATAAATATTTTAAAACGACTCAATTGGAGTTCGTTTTCTATTATTGTGACTATTGTGTCGTCGAGTAACACCCAGTTCGAATTCCGCTGCAACCATGAATTGGGGGTGTTACATCTTGATTATCCACAACTTCGTGTGACACTGAGCACTACAACGTAACTCCTTTAAGTGATAGTTATAACCCGTGAGCACTACAATGTAACTCCTTACATCGGGTATAACTAGATAATCCAAGTCTTAATCACTATCTTTAGTGTTTGCCCAAACAAGTATCTTCGAAAGTCATGCATCCATCTACCCCTAGACTTTGAGATAAATAAGTACACATGCCCTTGAAATGAACTTTAAACCCAGAAAAGTGATAAAGAATTATCCCCATAATCACAAAAATCCAATACTAGCCGTTGTCATTTGAATGTGATTCTTGATCAGGATCTTTTAAGCAATACGTGGTGTGTTTTGAGGTGATTTGAGATATATTGGTGTTGATGATAATGAAACAAGGAAATGAATCATGATCTATAAGATTGATTTACCAATAATCTCATGTGTTAAGGTAAGGTGACAGTTAGGTTTTAGGGTATATAGACATTAGGTTATTCGATGAGGTAAGGGTTTTGTTTATATAATAATCCTTTGATATGTCCTTGCTCAAAATCCTATCTCGTTACTCGATATCCTAAGTCAATTTCGGCAGAGTTTCGTTTAGATTAGTCCAAAAGAAATCCTTACTCGATAAACGATAAGGTTGGACCAGCCTAACTCGGCAAACTATATGAAGCATACTCAACTTATGAAACCATTGCTCGAAAATCAACCCAAACTCGGTAAAGTTGACCAAACTCGGTAATACCACCAAACTCGGTAAGATCACCTAACTCGGTAAGATCACCTAACTCAGTAATACCACTTAACTCGGTAACATCACCTAACTCGGTAAGAGCACCTAACTCGGTAAGATCACCTAACTCGGTAAGATAACCTACCGTTAGCATTTGAGGCTTGAAGAAATTTGGGCAGAGTTTCGACTAGGTAAGCTCAAGAAAAGTCCTTACTCGATTAACGATAAGGAAAATGGCTAACTCGCCAAATGGAAGCTTTCCAAACTCGCTAGCTGAAACTTGTCCAAACTCGCTAAAAATGCTTCCCAAACTCGCTAAATGTAACCCAAACTCGCTGAAAGGTTCCCAAACTCGTTGAAAGGTTCCCAAACTCGCTAGAAATCTTCCAAACTCGCCAGAACTTGCCCAAACTCGCTAGAAAACTTTCCAAACTCGTTAGAAATCTTCCAAACTCGCTAGGAAACATTCCAAACTCGCTAACATACTCGCTAATACCCCGAAACTCGCTAGATTAGGGCTCAAAGCATAAAACCACCCACGAATAGCCCTAAATCCGCGAGATTTCACCCAAACTCACCACAAATTGCCCCCGGTTAGCTCTGATGCCACTTGTTAATGACCAAGAAACACGTTCCAGAGGTCGCGGTTGATGGAAATACATCATGTTTCTAGAGAGAGAAAGTAGAGAGAGAGGTGGAGAAAAGGGTTTGTATTAAAATGAAATAAATGAACCAATACACACACTTTCCCAAACCCCTCATGGAGAGTCATGAGGGGTATTTATAGGCTCATTACATCACATGTTTGCCTATATTACAATAATAGTCCCTAAAGTACTATTTGTATGATATATAGTCCATTTCTTTATGTGTGACGTTATCTTTATAAAATAGCAAGGCTAACAAGTAACATAAAAAAAGGATGACACGACTATAGTTATTTTTAACCTATAGGACCTAAATAAAAGTGAAACGATACTTTTGATCTTATTTATTTACTTCTCAATCAAACACCCCATTGTGACAGCAAAACAACAAACAAACAACCCTTGTTTTGATACCGAAAACAACATCCAAACAATCTGTTTTGACAACTATAAACAGCAACGAATGCTCCAGTTTTTATCAGAAAAAATAATAAATAATATTGTTCAAAACATATCTAAAGTCTTAATAACAATGCTATTTTAAAACATTGCGATCTTATATGTAAATACAAGTTTTATTGTCGAATTAAGGGTGTATGGATGTGCGTTTCAAAGGTGATAAAACTATGAACTTACATCTAAGCAATAACATATCCGGCTTATTTTTTATCACCATCCATTATTGGCGTGTTGGAGGAGTCCATCTTTTGCGATTTTGAGCTTTCCAATCTTTAAATGTTTTTACTTGACTTGAAACCACCTAAACCAACATACACAACAACCAGAGAAAATTATCAACTACATAAGCCCCCCAAACCAACAACCAATACCACCAACCGGAACTACCTGAAACCACCTAAACCACCGAGAGATGGTGGCGGATTCGGCAGATGGCGGCGATGATAAGATTATGGTGGCAACTGTGTGATTGTTTAGAGGAAGGTAGACGTTGTTGTGTGTGTGTTTTAGAGTTTAGATAGAACTAAGGTGTGTTAGTGCCTGTTATATGAAAGTCAACTTTTTTTACAATTACAAGTTACAGTTACAAATTGTGCATATAGTTTCCATATCTAAACTCCAATTCATTTCTAGCATTCAATTTCCATTAAGGGCATTCAATACTTTCCATTCGATTTTTGACAAGGGCAAAATGGGGATTGACTGAAATTTCAGTTTTCCACTTTTTCACTTTTTCACTCTTTTTAGCCCATCTCACCCTACATTTCCCAAAATTCGCAAACATATTTTGTTCCAATCCATCCAACAAACTTTATCCATTCTTAAATCCCATCAATCCTACACTATAAATACTCCCATTTCTAATAATCTTCACTCATCTCATCATATCCTCTCCCATTAAACCAAAACCAAAAACCTCAAGGTTGGCAAGGATGACCGAAAAACCCGTTTGGAGAAGAAAACCTAACCCCCGCAACAAGTCCATCTTGACAAATGATGTGGCTAAACAACCAACACCTCCACCCACATTAGTTCCCAACTATACTCCAAATTCTCAAGCCCATTCCATTGAACCCTTTCATAATCCTCAAACATCCACCTTCATTCCAAACTACACACTTCAACCTCAAACTCACTTCAATGAAACCTTTCAAAATCCTTATCATATTTGTCAAACATCCAAATTTTCTTCCAACTACACATCCCAATTTCATCCATTTCCACCAAATGATCAAATCCACATTCCCACGAAAAAGCAAAAGTTCCGTGAAGAGATAAACCAACTCCATGATCTTCGTGATCTCAATGTTATGCATCTTGCACAACGCAACTTGCATCACCCTCCTTCATCACCTTACTCAAATTGCTTGCCTCACTCTCTCAACTTGGATCAAGTTACAAACCACACCCATTATTGTCCTTGTTGCATCTTCTTTCAAAAACAAATTCTCGACTTGAGTGAAGATATTTCTTGGATTGAATACCTCCTCACTCGGCCTCATCCAATACCTCCATTAATTCGATATAACATCCCTATATCCGCCCCTTCCGCTCCATACCCTTCTCAATCAAACAACTAAGCTTTATGCTTATGTTTGTCACCTACAAATAAAATCGTTAAACCTTTTGTATCGCAAGCAAGTCCAATCGTTCTATTTGGCAATTTAGGACCTTTAATTTCTTTTACTTGCGTTGTAATCAATATGCTTCAACCATATTGTATAATGTAATGATGCTCATGTGTTCTACATGATCATCTTGAATGCATGAATAAATTTGTTGTCTTTGTTTGCTCTAATTTTTTTATGCATATATATGTCTTGTATTCTTAACATGTTTTTGTAGCCAAGCATTCAATAGCTCGATTACTTGGGGCCCTTGAACTAGGGGGAGCACACATCAAGGGGGAGCTCTCGTCCCGTCAAATTTCATTAATGAAACTAGTCGACATAACCTTTTTGATTCTGCAAAAAGGGTGAGAAGTGGATATAAACTCACTAAATATTTGTCTAAAAATTAATTTTTGATTTAATGAGTTTAGATTTTGTAATCATCAAAAAGGGGAGATTATTGATATAAATAATCCCTAAAAACGTTATTAATATCTTTCGATATCTCTACGTTTTGATAATAACAAAATGGAAAATCATTAAACGAAAGATTATGACATAAACAAGTATTTAGTCGTAAATATTGATTTTAACAATCTAATCACTTAATCACTAGATTTTTTATAAAATGACACAAACATTTTATATCTTTTGAAAAATCATTTTTGGTATTAAATAAATATGTTTAATCTTTTATAAATATATGAATTCAAATTTTCAACCAAAAATGACAAAAATGTTCCAAAAAAATCTTCCCCACAAAAAGACAAAGTTGAGCAATGGATATAAGAGGTGGCCCAACTATAAAGGCGGTCCCCTTAATGTTTAAAGGGACCGGCCACTAATTAAGTGGACCGGCCCCGCTCCTCCAGCTCTCAGCTTGCCTATAAATACTGGTTCATTCCTGGACTTTTTCCTCACCTTTTGCACCTCAAACTTTCTGTTCTAAATCTCTCTACATATCTTTCTGAATCCTTTGATTATATAATCATAAACTTTTGTTTCCATGTGATCCAAGCTTCAACAATTCAAGTGCAAGAGAAGAATACTTCTACCTTTCAAGACAAGAAGTATTACAACTTTGTGTGATTCATCCACCCAAGTTGTTGGTGTATTATACTTTGTAAATCATTCATTCATTTGTGTATAAGGTGTGCATATTAGTTAGATAGGTGTGAACATAAGTGATTAGATTAGTGTAGTGTGTAAGTAGTGAAGGTGTGAAGAAGTCGAGGTATGTAAGTAGTGAAAGTGTGAAGAAGTTGAGGTGTGTAAGTAGTGAAGGTGTGAAGAAGTAGTGGCGTGTATAAGTAGTGCTAAGTCGTGAATAAGTCGTGAAAGAAGTTATGTAGTGACTAGTGGTGTGAGATTGGTTCTAGCTAGGATTAGAACTCGACATTTAACTTTGTGTCGTTAAATCGATGTAAGCAAAAGTGTATAAGGTTTTCTCCGCCATAAGGGAGCTTGTTGACATAGTGAAAATAACTCTCAAGTTAGGTGCTCTGGGAGTGGAGTAGGACGAAGCGATGCTTCGTAGCCGAACCACTATAAATGTTTATATTGTTCAAGAGTTAAGTTCACATAAGATCGAATCAAAGCTTTAAAGTAAACAAAAGCTTTCATAATAAATTAAAAGGATGTAAAACTATTCAACCCCCCCCCCCTTCTAGTTTTCTACAGTTTCTTTTTTCATTTTAGATACTTGGAACATGATTTCTGGAATATGGAGCATTTTGGACGTTTTTTGGCTCAAGAATAAAGAAATCAATAAAGTCATGGAAAAGCCAGGATTTTCTTTGGACGCTGACACCATCACTTGAAGTTGAAGATGTTGGAAATTATCACACGTGATGCCCCAAAACCAATTGAAGAATTACACCTGACAGCGTCAGGTGTAAAAGAGAGTAGGCCGTCAGGCTTTAACTTTACACGAGACGGCCCCAGAGTATTAAAGAGTGACGACGTCAGAAGCTTAATTGCGCTACACGAAACCCTAATCACGGCGTTCTGACGGCGTCAGGACTTATAAACTGACGTCATCAGCTTGTAAAATTTATATATAGTTTAGGATTTTTTATTCATTAAGTGTGCAACTTTGGAGACAAACCCTAGTACGAATTTTCTGAGATTTCAAGGGTTCTCAAACCCTCTTTTCTCTCATGTTTTATTGAAGATAAGTAATCTTTTAATCATTCAATTTGTCTATGTGTTGTTTGATTATCTTTTATGCTTTTCTTCTTTTTAACATGCTAGCTTAGGTTGTTTTGTGTTTACTTAGATCTAATGAAACATAGTTATTGATTGTTGATTAGTTGTCTGTTGCTTAGTTGATTGACTCGTGTTAGGCTTAAGAAAACTAGCTAACCTCCTTTGTGTAACAAACTTGAACGTCTTAAGAAACGTAATCGGATGGCATCGCGGTTTTATTTGTTGTATTTAATGCATGAGTAGAAGTTAATGATTCTATGATAGGGTACTAAACGTGTCGTCATAAGAAGAAACTATTATTCATAGAGTTGGGGAAGATTGTGCGCACCCCCATGATTGATATTAAGGAATACAACGCTTCAACTAAAACAACTGCACTGTGACATTCAACGAGTCCACAAGAGATAACTAACACGTTTGTCTTATTATACGAAGTCCACCAATTTACTTTTCTTGTTATTTTATTTTCTGTTTATTAGTTCGTAGTCTTGGGTTAGTTGATTAGCAACTAATTCCGCCCACTCTTTCAAAACCGAGATTTTAATTGCTTTTATAAAAATATAAAAATACAAAAAGAATCATCCCTCACCTTTAGACCTAGTCGGCTAGTTGACCTACACTTCAATCCTAATGACACTATTCCCCTAGAGAACGATCAATCCCCCGGACATACATATACTACACTACAACGACCAGGTACACTGTCTGAAGAATTGCAAAACTTCTCAAAATCCCTTGAGAGGTAAAACCTTTTGTGAGGCCGCAATCCTTGCATCATACCCCCAAGTTATGTATTGTTTAGTAGTACTCAAAGTGTATTGATCCTCCTAAATCGGGTCATCTGTGTTTACTTATATGTTTAAGTTATCAAGTTATTATTCAAGTTATGTATTATGTTATGTTATGTTCTAGCAGATCAAAAGATAACAGGGTAAAAGTGTATATAAAAAATAATAATAAATAAAAATAAAAGATGATGAAAAAAATGAAAAAATGTATGGACTACCATCCTGCTTATATTTAAGTCAAGAAAGAGTCATGAGAATACCAAAAAGAGGTATTATTTAGTTTGTTAGGTTGAAGTGTTTTTGACTTAGCAATAAGTAAAAAGTAATTGTTTTGATAATTAGTTTGCCACCCGTAAAAATTCCTTATATCCCTTAATCCTTGTTTCCTTAGCCGAAGTCTTACTTTACAACCCTTTGTAAAAACCTCTTTGATAGTAGATTCTAGGTGTTTACGCCAAAGTATTGGAGGTTTGATCCTTTATCAAGCCTATGGTTAATCTATGCACTATGACAAGGATGTGATGTAGTTGGATGGACTTAATATATATATATATATATATATATATATATATATATATATATATATATATATATATATATATATATATATATATATATATATATATATATAACTTCATGTCTAACATGTATGCATTCTCTTGATTGCAATAAAAATGATCACTTCTTGATAAACCAATAAACTATTCTTCTAGGAAAAACATTTGTCTTAGCATTCCTATGAGCAATCTGTGACATGGCTTCCACCTACGCCATTTTCGACGTGGCTTCGGTTTTGGCGCCACCACGGCCCGCCATGATACCCCCGCGTCATTTCATTCGCCATGTATTTAGCTTGTGTAAGAACGAAAGAAGCCAAAATAAATTGGTTTTTTATTGGGTGTGTTTGTTTTATGATTTTGTGTGTGTATTTCAGTGTGTGTGTAAAGTGAAGAAGACGATGTATGTGTGGGGTTATATTGTTTGCTTTTGTTTTTTAATAAAAAAATATGGTTTTCTTCACATGTTTGTATTTTTTTTTTATTTTGTATTATAATTTTAATAAACGAAAATTTTATTTATTTAATAAAATTATAAATCTCAAAAACTGAAAATGACAAGTTATGAGGGAGAGAGATATGAGTATTAAACATTGAGATAACGGTGACAAATTATTTGTCACAAATATTATAAGCATCGGTCTAAAACCGACCCGACCCGAATCGACAAAATAGAAAATCGAAAATCATGAAAAGCTGTGTCGGGTCCATCGGTTCGGTCCGGTTTATATTTGTGTGTGTTTTTGTCGGTTTTGGGCCGAACCGAAAATCATGAAACTCAAAACCGAAACCGAACCTACGGGTTGTCGGGTCGGGTCGGTTTTTGTCGGTCCGGTTCAGTTTTGATGCTCAGCCCTATATTATATGCATTGTTGTCGGGTCGGGTGGTTGGCCCAGACACATTTGGATACTGGAAGCAAAACCCCCAACTCTTGTTCCCCTTTAAATTAAAGAAAGTTAGGAGGGAAAAGCATAGCAATGGCGAACTTATCAAGCTTAGTTCACGAACTCCGTGAACGAATAGCAGCATCATCTTCAACACCTCCTAATAATAATAACGATGACGATGACGATGACGCCTCGTTAGAGATCCGTTTTCGAGCCGTTATCCCCAATCTCCTTCACACTTACGTCATTCCTTCTTCTTCTGGTAACCTAATTATTAATTCATTTTCTTCAATTACTGTTTCTGTTATACTGGACAATTTGGGGAAATGAGTGTTTTATATTATAAACTTCAAGGGTAACTAATTATCTAAATCCAATGCTGACGTGTTTGTTAGTTATGTATCTCCAACAATTAGTTAGGTTTCGGTACCTTTGGGTTTTTAATTTTCGTTATTATTATCGAAAGTGTGAATTCGCCACATGCTTGATATGTTTTGCTAAAATTTTGTGTTTTTAGCATTGTTGAAGGTTACTATTGCGTGAGTATTGTATTTAAGCAGGGATTTATGTGCTATTTTTGCAGCAAACGAGAGGGAGGTGATTGCTGTGTTGAAATTATTGACTCATACAGTCAAGAATTTTCCTGGAGTTTTCTTTCATGGAAAGGCCACCACAATTCTACCGATAATCTGTCGCATACTACCTTTTTTTGCCGAACCCTCATTCTCGTGAGTAATTTATACTTCAAGTTATTATGATTAGAAAGTTTTTAATCGAAATATCAATCATTCTGCTAATTAATAACATAAATGAGTTTATGTTCATTCTTGTTCTGTCCTCAAACTTATTTATTGCTAGCAGTAACAAGTAATTGGTTCTACTAATAGGATTAATCAGGTTAAGTGTTCATAGTATGTCAAAGGTCTTGCTCATACACATACCATCTAACCATCTGTTATATGACCTGCTGTGATAAGGGGCACCTTTTGTTAGCTAGTAACATATTTGGTCACAACTTATAACTAGTAGGAAGAAGACCTCAGCAATTATTGCCACGTAATGATTAGCCAGCTTGAACAAATACCCATTAGTTCAGTTCAACTCTAGAGCTGTATTACTTACTGTTTCTTGTATATTGGCTAGTAATTTGCTTAATAGAAAAGGAATAATCTCCCCACCTTTTTAGAACACGATGTACTTGGTTATTTATCATCTTCGATGTTCTTGTCTTTGTGCTGTGATTGTTTAGACTTGTGATAGTTCTTCTCTTTTATTTCTCAATCAACTATCGCATTTTCATTTGTTTTCACCTGGCTGCTGGTTGTGCCTCTTTCAGCTCTCGCCATGGAATAATTTTTGAGACGCTAGGATCGCTTTTATCCTTGCTCCGTACAGGAGATCGAGATGCATATCGCCAGTTTTTTGAAGATGTAATGAGGGGGGTTGAAGGTACAAACCACAAACATACTAAACTATAATTATTTGACTTATATGTATCACTAATAATTTTCATAGTATTTCAGATAACTTATATCTCTTTGACTGGTGGTTGAACTATCAAGCAACAATCGTAACTAGCAGAATTAATTTTTCCTATCTGCTGGTTGGAACATTTCACAAGCTAACTGCAGTATGTTTTTTTCTCTGAACAGATCTCTATACTATAGCATCAGTAACCACAAGCACTAGCAAGCCAGGGTTGGAAGTCTCTCTGAGGTGTTTCATTGATTCCCTATCTGGAATTTCTACCGATTCTACTGTCCTCAGTGAACTACCAACATGCAATAAACCGATTGATGGTTTTGGTATTATGATCAACCTCCTCACAGAACCTGCCAGGTGGCGGCTTTTTGCTACTTGGATGATTAAAATTTCATGTAAATGCTTTACTGAAGGAGCTCTAAATGTAGAAGGGCTGATAAATGCGCCATTTGTTATGGCTGCGTGCAAGCTACTGCACTATGGGGATGCTGCTTTGCAAATGGTTAGTTTGACTTTACTTGCTGTTCATTCTACATTATTCGGTTGCTTGTAACCCTAATATTAAGTATATTCTTTTTGTCCCCATAAACATTGCATTGGTTTCTAATAAAAAAAACACACCATGAAGGCTTGCTTTGACTTGGTGCGCATTTTGGGAGCTGTTGTAAGTGATGACATCATCCCTTGTGAAAACATGATTCTGTCAATTTCAACCATACTAAGTGAAGTGGAGGATGGATATCCTGTGTTCAGGTATTAATATTGCTGTTAGTAATTAGTTTTCTGGCACTATCTAGTTTTTGTTTTTATCATTGACTGTTTAGTGACCGTCATGGCATCTTTTGTCATTTCTCATTTGGAAGATAAAGATGATTTAACAATATGCTATTTAAAAGCTTTTCTGTAAGGTTAATGACAGATGAAAATATTAGGAGTCAATGCATTTAGCCCATTCCATTTCATATATTAGGTCCCATCCATTGATCCACATCATGACAATCAGACAATGGTAAAAAACTTGGAAATGAGAGTAAAGTGAAATGGACCAAATGAGTTGACCGTGACATTTTACCTGTATTTGCTTTTATTTCTTGCATAGAATCATATCATGAAAGTTTAAAGAAGGTTACTCAACATAAGCTAGATTACCAACAATAGTTTTGGATTCAGCTAAGTCAAAAAAATACAAAGATGCAAATGCGAAGTTAGTGAGATAATCTGTAAGACTGTAACCTGCCCCTTCCACGAATAATCATCAATCAGCCAAAAGGGGCACCATATATTTATTAGAGTGAGTGGATTGATGTATTTTGGGGGTGGATGCTTTTTAACCATTGCATGCATTACATTGAACCTCACCACTCTAAACTTACCCACTTGTAGGAATAGAATTTTAAAGAAGCTCATTGCTTATATTAATTGTCAGGATCAGAAAATTATGACATAAGGCCAAGGTCGCCGGCATACGTGTATCCTTTCTCAGTACAACTAATTGCCAATAAATAATTTCTTGTTTTAGGATCTCATTTATGATTTGCAAATCTAGAGATAATGGTGCAGATGTGATATAAAAAAAATTACTTGAGTTACATATAAAGAAATAGGAAATGTAATGGTTCGGTGTACTGTAAAAATGCTTTCATTTTATTAATTTCTTCACAGAAAATATTACACAGTTGGTGGTCTATAGCTCGGTCAGCATAGATGGTATTATATAGTTTCATTTTTTAGACTATACGGCCTACCATATACATGTACCCACCCTAGAATTCGGGCAACTGGCATTATAAATATGATAGGAGGGATGCTATTTTTTCTAGATAAAAGAAATACAAACAAAATACAAGATCGGCTGTCTCGTCAAGATAACCTACTTCCGAGATGTAGGTTCAATCAGTGATGCTTAACTTGACCCTAGATCAATATGGAGTAAAACGTAGAAAACTACAATTTTCATGATGGGACCCAAGTACATTGTGGGTTCTCACCTCTACCATTAATTAAAAGTATCACTGGTCACCTTTAGCCTTTGCTTTTGCATGCTTGAGTTCGCCAGGTGAAAGTCTGTTATTTTATAGTCCAGGGAAAGTTCATCTCGCAGAACACTAGTAACCACCATATTTTGCAGAGACACGACTTATGATACTTCCTTAGGTGGATGCCTTCAAGCACTATGCTCTAGTTGTGCTGATGATGTTATTAAGCTGACTGCGAACGATATAATCAATGTCTTTCCCGTGTCAATGCAGAAGACTGGAAGTCCTGAGCTCAAGGTATAAGTTTTGATGTTTATATCATAGTTACATGGAACGCGGTTGCTTCGGTACAGGATCGCGGTTTGCTAAGTCCTGAGCGATCCAGAACGCGATCGTACCACGTTTTGGTACGAGCGATCCGGAACGAAAATCGAAGCCGAGTCAGCGTTTCCTGTGACTATGGTTTTATATTACAAGACATACATCTACATATCCTGGGTTACCCCAGCATATGCCCAGATATATCAGCAATATGACAGAATTTCTGACTTGGATGCATTAGCGCCTATATCAGTAATTTTCTCTTTATTTTCTTTCCTACTTATTTCAGGCTGCACTGTGTGGTACATATATTCGAATTGCTAAAGTATGCCCTCCTCATATCTGGAAGCCGGAATCATTAGTTTATAATCTTCGCTCTTTAAAACCTTATTATGGGTTGGTTGAGTGCTTTGAAGCGGCACTAAAAGTTCTTGATCCTGATTTTCTTGTTGAGACAACCAATGGGGAAGATTGCACGGATGATTTATTGTTAATAGCCAGTGGATGTGAATCAGTAAGAGTTGGAGAAAAAAGACCAGTTCATCTCCCAAATGTTTTGAATATTAAGCGACAGAAGGTAGACAAATCTGAAAAGTTCATGCCTAGCTTGCATAGTGTGAAAGAGGTTTATTTCCCACATCTTAAAGGAAAAAAAGAATATGCTGAAAAGATAGGGTCCTCACTTCTTTCGTTTATTGAATATCTAAAACCTCCTTGTGCTAAGGATAATGTGATAAAACCAGAAATTTCTCTGACAGCTCTTAGCATGTTATGCATTGTGTTCTGTAAATACCCACGTGCAAAAATATCACGTCAAGTGTATCATCAAATGGTTGAATGGATTCCTTGGATTTGTGAGCAGGTAATATCTTTTTTTTTTTTTTTTTTTTTTTTTTTTTTTTTTTTTTTAAGGTATAAAATCAGCTTTTTCCATAAACTAAGTGAGGGCTATTTCTTGCAGGCAAACAAAGGAAGCTTAGTTGGGATTGATTTATCTATCTATTTTGAAGCACTTCACAGTTTACTGCTTAAATTGAGTAAGTTCATCTATTCTAGAGTTCCTGATGTATGTGTCTTGGTAAGACTAGCAACTACTTAAATACAAGTTAAAGACAATTTCAGTCGCAACTTGTATTAGATACCTTTTAAATCTGTTTTAGTGATTAACATGGACGCACAAGCTGAATTAACAAGTGGGAATCATAATGTCTCACAAATAATTGCTTCTGAATCCCTATGAGATTGTTTAACTTAAATAATGATGATTTGATCGTTAACTGAAAATGCGACTCCTGTCATTTTAGGATTTCTTCCTGAGAAGGACGAGCTTTTTAGAGATAATGGCAATTCTGCAAAGTTAATGCAGTTAGTGTTGAAGATTCCATGGAATCATTCTTCTATGGCAGCTGAACCCCGTTTGCCATTGACGACAAAGTGTTTCTGCATTCAGATCCTTTCCATGATGGAAGCTCTGTCTCAAAGTGGCAGTCATTTAGGTATTTTGGACTTGGGTCTTCAGGATGACGCAGAAGAGGTTAGAAGTGAAGCCATCATTGCAATGCCATTAATTGTCTTGTGCCACTTTGGTACACTGAGGCAGATGTTCAAGAGATTGGAGTAAGCAAACTTCTTATATCTTATGCATTTTTAGTGACTTCACATATTCACACACATAAGCAACAACCAAAAGCCCAAAACATTATGAGAGTTTAAAATGTTTCAAACAACAAAATTGTAGCGTGCTTTTTTCATAGCCTCGTTATTCTATGCTATTTGCTCTTGTATAGGTCAAACAAAGGTTTTGTTCCGCTTCTTCTTTTCCTCCTTTCTTCATTTGAATTTTTATTGGAATGGTTTTGGCAGGTACTTGTCAAACGAGAAGAATGATAAAGCTAAGAGATTCATCGCCATTTCTGCTGGTTATTTGGCATGTCTCTATGGATCTTGTGATGGCACTGCAAGTTTATTTGAAAACAAGTGCAAATTATTCTTAAATGAAGAGAACAACAAACGAAGCTGGACAGGGGATCAACTATTGGGAGGATTTTGGTGCTCTATGTGTGACAAAAGTGTTAATTATAACCTTGACTCATTTTCAATAGAACCTGATCTCCGTTATGTTGGAAATCTGGCGCCTAAGATGGATTGTGATTACACAAGTCTTATCGGCATCTTTTTCACTCTCCTTTATGATGAATCTGAAGAGGTTCAGCTTTCCTGTGTTTCAATAGTTGGACGGATCCTTGTTCACATGAGTGCAGATACTTTGCATGAAACAAAAATTAAGTGGCTAAAAGCCATTGATTACCTACTACTTCATAGAAGGAAGTCTGTGAGAGAAGCATTCAGCAGACACATTAGGTGTTTCATTGAGCATCCTATATTGACTGGTTTATTTCTGGATGAAGAGTCAGCTGGTAAAACCAAAGAGCAAAGATTTTTGGATAAGTTGAGACAAGGGTATGAAGCAGCTAGTGATCCAGAAGTATTTGAAACTCTTCTTGAAACAACAGCGTGTATCATGGTTGCAGCAGATATTCATGGCCGACTCTTCCTATGTACTCTTATTATATTAATAGAGCAACTTGACAATCCATATGTGACCGTGAGAACATCTGCGTCAACATTAATTCATAGATCTTGCTTCTTACATCATAAAGGAGGTTTGGAGCAAATCCTTGCTAAATATGTTCATATACGCAATGAAGTATATAATTATCTATCGTTGCGGCTTGCTAAAAGTCCAAAAATGGTTGAAGAATTTGCAGCAACTCTTCTTAATGTTAAAGCTGAAGAATTTGTTAAAAAAATGGTTCCAGTGGTCCTCCCTAAGCTTGTGATTGCTCAGCAGGATAATGATCAAGCAGTTGTTACCTTATATGAGTTGGCAAAATGTTTGAACACAGATATGGTTCAACTTATTGTAAACTGGCTACCAAAAGTTCTTGCTTTCGCTCTTTATCAAGCAGATGGACACAAACTTGACTGTGCTTTGCAGTTCTACCATGATCAGACTGGCTCTGACAGAACCGAAATTTTTGCAGCTGCTTTACCTGCACTTCTGGATGAGCTGGTCTGTTCTGTGGATGTGGATGATTCAGTTGATACCAGCATAAGGTAGAATGTTTAATTCAATTTCAGTTCTGAATCAAAGTGAACTTCAGTATGTTTATATTGTTTAGATCTTCAGATTAAACATGCATCCAAAAACCAATTGAGGGTCCTTCTTCATAGTTATGCATCCTGTAACTTTAATACGCTGCATGCATTCAGATTATTAACTTTCTCTTTTCTGTTATTAGGTGTTGGATAGTAATAACACTACATATCAGTACATTTCTTTTAGGAAACATTTTTCTTCCTATTATTGCCATAATTTCGTAATTAGATGAATGAAGTAGAATTGGTTATCTATTTTTTATTTTTTACTATATATCTTATTTAGTACGCTCTGTTGATTTAAACCTGAAGATGATCATTGGTCTTGTGTTTTACGGTTAGAGCAAAAAACTCTTTTTGACTTTTTGTTGGGGATGGAATGTATGAATTCCTTGGGGTATATATTAGTATTGGCTGTATGAAGTACTTATTGTTGAAGATTCTACTTGGTTTGTTCTTCTCCGTCTTTATTGTGTATAGCAAAATAATAGTCACATAAACTTTCTTTTGTTGTTTACAGGTTATCAAGGGTGCCTCTGATGATAAAAGAAATTGCAAAAATATTGACAGGAAATGAGGATCTTCCAGGATTTTTAAGGAACCATTTTGTTGGTCTTCTTAACAGTATTGACCGTAAGATGCTCCATGCAGACGACATCTCACTGCAAATTCAAGCAACAAGACGTATAGAAATGTTAATCAGTATGATGGGTTCCCACCTTAGCACTTATGTACCAAAACTCATGGTTCTTCTCATGCATGCAATTGGTAAGGAACAGCTGCAGAGTGATGGGCTTGCCGTCTTACATTGTTTTATTAAACAATTGGCGAAGGTATCCCCTTCTAGCACTAAACATGTAATCTCTCAGGTTTTTGCTGCACTTATCCCCTTACTCGAGAAACAAAAAGAGCATTCTTCTTTGCTTATGATCAAAACTGTGAAAATTTTGGAAGAACTTGTACTTGAAAATAAATCCGTCCTAAAACAACATATCTATGAATTTCCTCCTCTACCCAATATTCCTGCCCTTACAGACGTCAACCAAGTAATAGATGAAGCACGTGGGGCCATGACCTTAAAGGACGAACTACGCAATATTGTTGACGGTTTGAACCATGAAAACTTAAATGTTAGGTATATGGTAGCTTGTGAGCTAAGTAAATTGCTAAAGTTGAAAAGAGGGGATGTTACCATCATGGTTAACGGGGAAGGGGATTCAGATATGGAGATTTTGAGCTCTTTTATTACATCCTTACTTAGAGGCTGTGCAGAAGAATCCAGAACTATAGTTGGACAACGGCTAAAGTTGGTTTGTGCTGATTGTCTTGGATCGCTTGGAGCTGTCGATCCTGCCAAGGTTAAAGAGTTTTCAAATCAAAGGTTTAAAATTGCATGTTCAGATGACGATTTAATTTTTGAGTTAATCCACAAGCATTTAGCGAGAGCTTTTAGAGCAGCACCTGACACCATAGTTCAAGACTCGGCTGCTCTGGCTATACAGGAGTTACTAAAGATTGCTGGTTGTGAGGCATCACTTGATAAGAATGTTTCTGTTTCTCATATGTCGAAAGTCAACAAGTCAACTATGATGGACGGAAGGGGTCAGAGATTGTGGGACCGGTTTTCTAATTATGTCAAAGAGATAATAGCTCCTTGTTTAACCTCAAGGTTCCAGCTTCCAAATGTGGCTGATTCTGCATCTTCTGGTCCCATTTATCGACCCTCTTTGTCATTTCGCAGATGGATCTTCAATTGGGTTAAAAAACTTAGTGTGCATGCAACTGGTTCACGAGCAAGCATCTTTAATGCATGTCGAGGTATTGTACGCCATGATATGCAAACAGCAACATATTTGTTACCCTATTTGGTATTAAATGCCGTCTTACATGGCACTGAAGAGGCACGCCATGGAATAACACACGAAATCCTCTCGGTTCTTAATGCAGCAGCTTCAGAGAATGTTCCAGGAATTAGTTCTGGTCAAAGTGAAGTTTGCATTCAAGCTGTTTTTACTCTTCTTGACAATCTTGGTCAATGGGTTGATGATATCGAACAAGAGCTTGCCCTATCTCAGTCTAAAACAAAGCAAAAATCAAAGGACAACAGTGTATATTACTCATTAGATTCAGACCAGTTATCTATGCAGTGCAAACATGTTTCAGAGCTTTTGTCTGCAATCCCAAAGGTGACCCTAGCTAAGGCCTCCTTTAGGTGTCAGGCTTATGCTCGGTCTTTGTTGTACTTTGAGTGTCATGTGCTTGAAAAATCTGGATCGTTCAACCCATCAGCTGCAAAAAGCGGTATTTTTGAGGATGAAGATGTCTCATTCTTAATGGAAATCTACAGTGGTCTGGATGAGCCAGATGGTTTGTCTGGATTGGCATCTTTACGTAAATCAAAGAGCTTGCAAGATCAGATTTTAATAAACAAAAAGGCAGGAAATTGGGCTGAAGTTTTGACTTCTTGTGAACAGGCATTGCAAATGGAGCCCACTTCCGTTCAGAGGCATTCAGATGTTCTCAATTGTCTAATCAATATGTGTCATTTACAGGCAGTCGTTACTCATGTTGATGGATTAATATCCAGAATCCCACAATACAAAAAAACATGGTGTATGCAAGGAGTTCAAGCAGCTTGGAGGTTAGGCAGATGGGACTTAACAGATGAGTATCTTAATGGAGCTGACGAAGAAGGTTTACTTTGTAGTATTTCAGACAGTAATGCTTCATTTGATATGGATGTTGCGAAGATTCTTCGAGCAATGAGAATGAAAGACCAATTTTCTGTTGGTGAGAAAATTGCATTATCGAAACAAGCTTTGATAGCTCCTCTTGCTGCTGCTGGTATGGATTCATATACACGAGCATATCCTTTTGTTGTCAAGCTTCATGTGTTACAAGAACTGGAGGATTTTCATTCTATCCTTAATGGTGAATCGTTTTTGGAGAAGTCGTGTATTTCTGAACCGGAGTTTTTAAAAGTGACAGAGAACTGGGAAGATCGGCTTAGAATTACCCAACCTTCTCTTAGAACAAGAGAACCATTATTGGCTTTTCGAAGACTGGTTTTTGGTGCTAATGGTCTTAATGCTCAGGTTGGAAACTGTTGGATACAGTATGCTAAACTTTGTCGTTCAGCTGGTCATTATGAGACAGCTAATCGAGCAATTTTGGAAGCTAATGCATCAGGTGCAGCTAATGTTCACATGGAAAAGGCTAAGCTTTTATGGAGCACTAGGCGGTCTGATGGTGCTATAGCAGAGTTGCAACAGTCACTAATGAATATGCCTGTTCAAGTGGTTGGCTCTGCTGCAATGTCATCGATCACCAGTCTTTCATTGGTTCCTTTAAACCAGCCAACTTTACCTTGTAACACTCAAGCATCAAATGAGAATCGTGACGTTGCAAAAACATTGCTGCTGTATTCAAGGTGGATTCATTATACAGGGTTGAAGCAGAAGGAAGATCTGATGGTTCTCTTCAGTAGGGTTAGGGAACTGCAACCCAGATGGGAAAAAGGGTTTTTTTATGTGGCAAAGTATTGTGATGAGTTGCTTGTTGATGCAAGGAAACGAGAAGAAGAAAGATCTGATTCGTGTCCAAGTAAAAATTCCCAAAAGCCTTGGTGGTATCATCTTCCTGATGTCCTGTTATTTTATGCTAAGGGGCTTCACAGAGGCCATAAGAATCTCTTTCAAGCTCTTCCAAGGCTCTTGACGTTATGGTTTGAGTTGGGTAGTATTTGTGAGAGGAAAGTTTTATTGTCCAATCCCGACATGATAAAAGCTCATAAAAAGGTAGTTTCTTTCATTTATTGTATCTTCTAATCATAACTAATATTCTGTAGTAAGGTGAAATTTACTCTGTAATCCACTGGCAGGTGTACGGCATTATGCAGGGGTGTTTGAACGATCTGCCTACCTATCACTGGCTGACAGTTCTTCCTCAATTAGTTTCTAGAATCTGCCACCAAAATTTAGCTACTGTGAAATTGGTCAAACTCATTATCACAACTGTTCTCCGAAAATATACACAACAAGGGCTATGGATCATGGCAGCCGTTTCAAAATCTACAGTTAAGTCAAGGCGGGAAGCAGCTGCAGAGATTATAAATAATGCACGAAAAGGATCTAATCAGGGAGCTCCCAATTCTTTGTTTGGTCAATTTGCCAGCCTAATTGATCATTTAATCAGGCTATGCTTTCATCCAAGTAATTCTAGGTCAACAACAATCAACATATCTACTGAATTTAGTGCTCTCAAAAGGATGATGCCACTGGAAATCATAATGCCTACTCAAGGATCAATGAATGTTAACATTTCCTCTTATGATACAAGTGCAAAAGGGTTTTTCTCACCTACAGATCTTCCAACTATAACAGGAATAGCAGATGAAGCTGAAGTCCTTTCATCACTTCAGCGACCAAAAAAGGTAAGATGCATGTGTAGAGTCCAACTGCCCATAATAAGATAAATTCCGTAAGTGGTCATTCTAATACAACCTGATTCTGTTCTTGAAATATAAGCTGTCCCAAGAATGATACCAAATCACTAATTCATTCGTAAAATTTAGCATAAACGAAATTACAATCCTAATGTATAATATAAAGTATCCTAATATAACTAAGATTCCTAATCTTTATCTATAAATAAAACCTATCTAATACACATGATATCTTTAATACTTATCTAATAATAATATCTGTAATAATAATCCCATAATTCCAGATCATATCATGACTCCGCTCCGCTAGTATATTCTTGTCCTCAAGATGTGGGTTTGAACAATCTTGATTTCGGGATCCTTATTCTTTTTTAAGTTAACATGGACTCTTTTTTGAACTCCATATTAGTTTCGATTTGAGACACAAAGAACTGTTTCCAAAGCTGTTCATAAAGGATTCCAGGTCTTCTGTTAAAATTCTGCTCTCTTTTGGTCTCATGTTCTTGATTTAAAACCTACACAAGCACAACATCATCCCCATTTTTCATTAAATTTGGTAGCATTATCATTTGTTTCATCTAGCGCCCCAACCTCTGCATCACAAATTTCTTCCAAAATACCATAACCTTAATCCATCTTTTCTGCTGTCACTAACCTGACTTCAACAATAAATTGACTCTAATTTTTAAAGGTTTGAATAAGTTCATAATATGAAATGCCATGCTTTTTGTGGGAAGGAATAGAAAAGTTTAAATACTTGAACATCATATTCAAATGTATGCAGAAATATATAATAGTCGCGCTTTGACTATCCAAACAATTAGGGTTCTCTACTTTGTTTATGTTTTATACGTCATTTGCTTGTGGTTTCTTGTTTACTTCTCTTCATATTCTTTGGGTGTATATTTATCAGAAAGATATCCATCCCAACAGTGTTTAGTTGCCTACTTATGCAATATGCATGATGAGCATAATCTTAAAGTGACTAGCTTATAGGATCATATTAATTAGAAATGTATGTAATGGCTATCTCTGTGCGATAATATATATTTACCATGTTGATTCTTCTACAGATTATTCTACTTGGTAGTGATGGTGTAAAGCGTCCATTCCTCTGTAAACCAAAGGATGACCTTAGGAAAGATGCACGGATGATGGAGTTTAATGCAATGATAAATCGATTATTGTTAAAGTGCCCAGAAAGCCGTAGAAGGAAGCTTTATGTCCGTACATTTGCTGTTATTCCATTAACAGAGGATTGTGGGATGGTAGAATGGGTACCCCACACTCGTGGGCTTCGGCATATCCTCCAAGACATATACATAAGCTCTGGAAAGTTTGATCGACAGAAGACAAACCCTCAAATTAAACGTATTTATGATCTATGCCAAGGTAAAATGACTGAAGATGAAATGTTGAAGAATAAAATTCTTCCCATGTTCCCTCCAGCTTTTCACAAGTGGTTTTTGAACACATTTTCTGAACCCGCTGCTTGGTTTAGAGCCCGTGTTGCTTATGCACATACTGCTGCTGTTTGGTCGATGGTTGGGCATATAGTTGGTCTTGGAGACCGCCATGGAGAAAATATTCTTTTTGATTCAACCACCGGTGACTGTGTTCATGTTGATTTCAGTTGCTTATTTGACAGAGGCTTACAACTGGAGAAGCCGGAACTTGTACCTTTTAGGCTGACACAGGTAAACGAATCTGAAATCACATATCTATTTCTTGAACATTTGCATTTATGTGTTATTTATTTATAGCATGGAAAAAATGATGTCCATATCAATGACAAATCGACACGTTGTTTGATTCTTGCATTCTTTATGGAATAGGTGTTAAGACTTTCCATTATCTAATTACTTCCTAAAAACCTTATATTTAATTTTTTTTACTTTCTGCGTGTTTCATAAACTAGACTAAATGTTTTATGCCTCGATTCTTGAAACTCAAAGTCAAAAATGTTCTATGCCTCCTAAATGTTATATTTGAGTAGGTTCTTTGCTAGATGATTTCTGAAACCTTCTCATGCCATGGTGTCTGCAGAATATGATTGATGGATTGGGCATTACCGGTTATGAAGGCACCTTTTTGAAGGTCTGTGAGATTACGCTTTCTGTACTTAGGGAACACCGAGAAACTCTGATGAGTGTTCTTGAGACTTTCATCCATGACCCTCTAGTGGAATGGACTAAAAATCACAAAAATAGTGGAGTAGAAGTTCAGAACCCTCATGCTCAGGTTGGATCTTCTTATCTATGTTATACAATAGTTTTTGCTTAAAACAGAAAAAGGCAACCTGGGCTCAGTGTTATATGGGACATAATAGTTTTGTAACAAATATATTTGATATTTCAGCGAGCCATAAGTAACATTGAAGCACGATTGCAAGGTATTGTTGTTGGTGTTGGAGCAGCACCATCTTTACCTCTTGCTGTAGAAGGACAAGCTCGTCGCTTAATTGCTGAAGCTGTTTCACATAAAAACCTTGGAAAAATGTATATCTGGTGGATGCCTTGGTTCTAATATAACATCAACCCAGGTTAGTATTGACTCATACTCACTTTCTGACATGATTACAGGAATGCATCTAGATTTCCATGGTACACTTCTGATTTTTTTTTTATTTTTTTTTGTTATTTTATATATATATATATATATATATATATATATATATATATATATATATATATATATTATTACAAATAGGGAACGTTTTTTAATAAATTGGCTGGGAAGATTTTATGCATTTAAATACACTTGGGATGACGTTAATCCATTCCTCACGTTCTTTTTAAAGTTAACCTCTTAATCATAGCCTATTTGACCCGTAAGGGATAAGAACATAACCCAATTTGAGCCATTTATGGGGCGAAATTGCCCTCCTTTACTCCCATAGTTCTTTTTTGAATCTAGTAGAGAAACGTTTTGAATTTCATGAATCATAATAATGGAACAGAAATTTTGCACTATTAAATAATCTAATGTACCCTTTTTACACTTGCTTGGTTAGGCTTGCATTGTTCTTGGTTAGGCTTGCGTTGTACTTGGTTAGGCTTGTGTATCAGCCTAGTAAATTACTCAATTGTTTATGGCATAAGTTCCATCTTCTTAGCTTCGTGGAGATTGTTGTTTATTGGCAGGTTGTCTCGTTTTCTTTACAGGCTGTTTGAATACTTGAAGCTGCACCGGGTTTTTTCATCGTCCTCAAAATGCCCTCATTTTTCCAGCGAATCAAGATTCATACATATGCTATGCTAGGAGCTGTGAGCTTTGGTATAATGTGTTACATGCAGTGTTGTAAATATTGCTCGGCGGTACCTCGGCGGTCGACCACCGCCAAGCGCCAAGACCGATATGGCGGCGATATATCAGTGATATATCGGAGACCATAAATTATAAAGAAATTTATGTATATTTTTGAAATACAACATAAATTATAAAGGAATATGAAAAAAAAAACCCTAGATCTAGGCTAGATCTGAAGTAAATATGAAAAAAAAAACCCTAGATCTGAAGTTAAACGGCGTTGACCGGCGTGAATCTGAAAAAAAAAAACCCAGATCTGGCGTTGACCGGCGTTGACCGACCGCCGCCAAGGCCGATTTTTGACCGATTTTGACCGATTTTGACCGCCAAGCTCCGATTTTGACCGATTTTGACCAAAACGCCAAGTTAGACCGATATGGGAAATATCGTGGCGGTGGACCACCGCCAAGCGCCATGGCGCCGCCATATCGGCCGCCATGGCCGATTTTTACAACACTGGTTACATGGCTTTTGTTGTGAATGTGAATGTAAATGTAAATATCAAAACTCACCTTTTATCTACTTACCAATCATAGTGTGGCAAAACATTACCTCATGTAAATCGAAACATGTCTAGGTAACGCAATGTCTTCACTATCCTTTTGCAGATTTGTTTTTATTGTCTGTTAAAATACTTACGCTGATGTTATACTAAATTTCACAGAAATAAAACTTGTGTAATTGAAAAGCTTTGGTTATTAAATTCTAGAGTAAATTACATGGTTGGTCCCTGTGGTTTGGCCTAAATAACAAGTTTCGTCCCTATCTTTTAAAAGTTGCATGGGCAGTCCCTAAGTGTGTAAACAAATAACACACTTGGTCCAAACGTGTAACTGCCGTTAGTCTAATAAAATAGTCAAAAAAATGGGGGGGTATTTTCGTCTTTCCACGTTCCAACGTATTTCTTTAGTCCCTATTTAAGAAAACCCACCCCCACCACAAATTTCATCTTCTTCCTTTTATTTTGTTATTTTTTTTCTTCCATTTAATTAAAACACTAAAAGCAAAACAATGGTGTATTGTAATTGTGGTAGAAGAACAAATATCATCACATCGTGGACCAATGAAAACCCCGGAAGACGTTTCTATGGATGCCCAGATCATGTAAGTGTTTTATTGTTTAATAGGGTTACAATTTGCAATCATTAATATGTTATGTTTCTTGTTTATTAGGGTATAGTGGATTGGTTTGATCCCCCTATGTGCCGTCGTGCTGTAAGCATAATTCCAGGACTATTGAGGGCAAGAAATAGGCAAGAAGCTCAGTTGTTGGAAGCACAAAGGGGACGTGAAAGAATGAAGAAGTTGTTGGTTGTTTCATGGTTAATATTTGTAGTGGTAGAACTAGCACACTTCCACAACATATCTTTGTAAACTTGACCACTCCACTTTTGTTTCATGTTTTCATGAATGTGTTTTAGGCAGAATCTATGCTCAGCTGATGGAAACAAATTGGCTATAGCTGGAATTATGCCCTGTCACAATTAAAGTATATAAGTATACATATTATACAAGCAAATAAAATTGTTAAGTAATGGAAGTGAAATCACCTTCTGCCTGTCACTAATGAAAGTGAAATGTGAATCCCTTTGTAGGTCTAGATCTTCACCTAGTTGCTCCAAAAACCAAGTCCATGACTCTTTATTCTCAGCTTCAGCAATGCAATAGGCCAGAGGATATATGCCATTGTTGGGATCCAAGGAAACAGCAGTCAAAAGCTGACCTGGGAATGGACCCTTCATGAAGGTACCATCAAATCCCAATAAGTCCCTCTTCCCTGCTTTAAACCCCTCTTTCAAAGCTCCAATGCAAATGTAAATCCTTTGAAACACCCTATGAGTATCTTCTGGATCATTTGGATGTTCACACTTTATCTTAACATTTGTGTTGGGGTTGTTTGCCTTGAATTCTAGAACATAATCCCTTAGATTAGCATACTGCTTAGTGTGGTCACCTCTTATTTGATCCATAGCTTTTGACTTAGCCCTAAATGCTTTCATCCTGGAAATCTCCAATCTATACTTCCTTTGACTTTGATCTTGTACAGCTTTAATTGGAATCCCTGGATTTGATGTAAGTTCTCTTACTAACTCTTTGGCTATGAAATCTGATGTGCAGGCTTTCACTTTCCTTGTTTGTAAACACTTGTGCTGAGCTAAGTATGTTCTAACTGACCAGGTTTCATCATCTTCTTTTGCTATTTGTAAACACCAAGGGCATTTATTTGGATCTGCTTTATTATTCTTGTTAGGTTGCCCACCATTTAATACCCTTGACTTTGTCAACTCAACTGATTTCTTCTTAGCTGGAGAAGCATTAACAATGCTAGTCCTTGTCCACTTAACAACATCTTTACTTGGCCCATCTTTACTGGGCCCATCTTTTGAAGGCCCAACTTGTTCACTTGACTCAAGTGTTGGAATAGTACCTGAACATTCAGCTCTAATCCTGACCTTGTCATTCTTTTTCAAAAAAATTTCCCTCCTTGTTTCTATGGAGTGCAGTTTAATCATATCCTTTGCCTCTTTAGCAGTCCCAAATGATTTACCAACATAAAAGATTGTTGATACATTAGAATCATTTGCTGTCTTTTGTTGTTGTTTTCTTAACCTCATCATCTACTATTGGCTTTTTACCCTTATCTACAGCATGTTCAGCTTCACCAGACATTTCTAAAGTCTGCTCAAACTCATTTAGATTATCAAGTACCTCAGTATCATCTAAACCTAAGAAAGGGTCAAAGTCTTCATTGTCCAAATTAGAGTAAAAGTCAGTTGTAAACTCACTTGGCACATTATTTTGACCCATTTCATGTGCTGTGCTACTTTCACCAACCACATTTGCACTACTTTTACCCACTACCTTGTCATTCCATTCTAACATCAATTGCTTAACAACTTTACTTTTAGGAACTGGTGCATCATCTTCAAGTTCAATAATAGTACAAGTTTTACCAGATGAAGACTTATAAGTGTCCAACTTAGTGTGTTCATGCTCAATGTATACATTGATCAACCTATGACCTAACATAACATACTTAATCAGACCTTGAACATCTTGATCACCACCTAAAGCTCTAAGCCCATTGTCTAAATCAAGATCAGGTATCATATATTGGTAGTACATTATCATTTCCCCACTATACCCTATCGACATCACCATCTCATTCAAATCAATGACAGAAAAAAGATCAACATCTACATTGTCAATGAAACTTACATTACCATTAACGTATCTTCTTCTTGGTGGGTCACTAAACATCCCTCCATGATGTATCTTTAGGGTAAAGAAATTAGGATCAGGGCCTGTAGAAATCATCAAATAATTAAATTTAGGTGTATGTTAACACATTTAGTAATAACAATTCAATCATAATAAAAAAATACTCTTCTTACCATAAACTGCTTTATAGTCCACATTCACTTCATTTTTATCAGATGGACGTAAATTCCACACTGATAAAACCATCACAATTGATTTTGCAAAATTAGGGTTAGGGTTCTTACAATGGTTAATCGGATGAGATTTATGTGTGTGTGTGTGTGTGTGTGTGTTTTTGTTAGAACAGAGTGAGGAAACTGAAAAGATGGGTATTAATAACTCATTGGTCAAAAGTCAGTGTATAGGTAGAACGTGGAAAGACGAAAATACCCCCCCATTTTTTTGACTATTTTATTAGACTAACGGCAGTTACACGTTTGGACCAAGTGTGTTATTTGTTTACACACTTAGGGACTGCCCATGCAACTTTTAAAAGATAGGGACGAAACTTGTTATTTAGGCCAAACCACAGGGACCAACCATGTAATTTACTCTAAATTCTATCTTGCTATGTCAATTTAATTTGTACAAAACGCACCGTTGACTAAACATAAAATTTCAATTAGCGTTTCCAGTTGGTAAGAATTGGATCATTATAGGTCTCAAGTTGTAATATCGCATTAGCTATCAATGTTTCAGCGGCTAGTCTGTTGGCTGAGAACCGTAAGCTTTTGTAAGCTAATTGGCTAGGTAAGGCTGCTTGTTTATAGGTGTCCAATAACGACAACGGATAACAACAGCTAGCTAAGTGGCATGTTTTAATTGTCCAAAATGACAATGGATGGGATCAAAATGTTTACAGAAGTTTTTTTTTACCTTACAGATTTTTGTGTGGAAACAAGTACTTTATGACTTTGACTCGAATTGATTGACTAATGTTTGTAAAAGAAACATTTTAGCTGATAGTAAATTGTAATCTAACCATAAAGGGAAAGGATTTTCCTTTTGATTATCTGGAAGTAATTTGACATATCCAATTCATGAAAACTTTTCCTTGAGCAACAAAACACCCAACATTATTTCTATCAACCTTTAAGGGGCTCTTCATCTGTATCATCATCTCTTTAACCAGTCCTTTCACCGGTGATTCGCCTCTTATTATACTGTGTTTGCCTGAACCACATACCACCGTAACCTTATTCTGAATAGTGTAATTCTTTGTTTCATACAACAGCAGTAGATCTTGAAACCACTGTAATAAAATTAAGTAGGTCGAACCCAAATGCATGCCATGCAAATCAAGCTTAAGTTCTGAAGTAGTTAACTCCACTGATTCGGATAAAACCAATGGATCAATCAACTCTTGAATCAGAGTAGATTCATCATGGTTCAGGATTTGAAGCAACGCTTTCAACGACGTGGGTTTGATCCCTTTCGGGTTTTCTAAGATTGACATAATGGTAGGACAATGATTCAACACTGAATTATAGGTTCTGATTGAGAATCGGATTTTGGACTTTTTCATTCTTCGAAGCCACGAGACCATTTCCACAAGCTCGTTATGAGACCCTAATGAAGAAAGCACCATATTAGATGAAACCACATCTAATTCAAAACCTGCATCCTCCATCAAATCAATGACCCTCTTCATATCTTCAAACAACCCTAGTCGTCCGTATGCATAACTCAACGACCGATACTCATAAACAGACACGCTAAGCCCTTTGTTCTTCATCTCCACCATCAAATCCTCCGCTTCACGAGGCAAATCAATTACACATAAACTCCCAATCATAGATTCATAAGACCGCTTCTTAATGTAAACAGAAGACGAATATGAAGGAAGTTGTTTGATAAGCTCATATGAATCAAATATCCCTTGCTTTGATTGGTGCTTCGAATGAGAGTCTATTAAGTTACAATAGAAGTTACAAAGCTCTCGTTCTTTATTCCCTAATTTTGATTCCACTTCTGAAACTAGTGTTTGTGCTTCATCAAGTCTTTGATGCTTGTAAAGTGAAGCAATGATATCGGCAATCAGTTTAGCGTTCCAATTGAACCATGATGTTCTACTGATTTCGGAGTATAACTGCAAGTATGTGTATCAACATTAGACAGATAAAACACGTGATTGTTGTAAATATAACATTACATACAAAAGATGATTAGCGATAAGAATTTCCGAACATGAGGAAGTCACCAACACTTTTGATTATGACTAAAAAATTATGTACAAAACTATTCGTGCAAGTATTGGCCTATTTTGCTATGATATAATATATTGGTTTCGGTCCTCATCATATAGTTACATGGTTTAACATATAGTTAACATCATTTTGTTCAATTATGATATGAATAACAGTTTAAAAATATTAGTTTCATAGAAAACAGACTAGACACAATTTGAAAGTTGATAAGATATAACGAAGGGCTAATGACTTGAAAATGTATTTAACTTGTCAATTTTTGTTGTTCTGTGTAGCCTTTTTTGAATTTCGTCTATTGTGTGTATTTTGTGACCGTTTGTTCATGTAAAATGACCATTTTACCCTTCAAAATTTGAAAAAAGTAAGGGTAAAATGGTCACAAAATACACACAATAGACAAATTCAAAAGGTTTGTGTTTTAATAAGAAAAAATAATAATAATAATAATACTACACAAAAAATGACAAGTTTGATACATTTTCAAGTCATTAGCCCTATAATGAAACCAGCCTTAAATTAATATTATTGTTTGTTTTGTTAAACGGGATTGTAATAATAAAGGAATGTAATGAAAGACATAATGGAGTGGACGATGTAATTAAAAATGAGTTCCATTGTTTTGTTTGACTGACATTTTGGAATAGGATGAAACATTTAGGGTGCGTTTGGTATCCCTCAATCAGAATGGAAGAATGAATATCATTCCGATTCAAAATGTTTGGTATCCCGGAATGACTATCAAAAGTAGAAACGATATACAAATATATTCAATACTTGATAGGCACTAAAAGGGTAGTATATGATTGTTTCATTCCCGGGCCCACCACTTTCCCTCACATAATTTATACTCCGTATTACACTTTTATCTGATTATCCTACCAAACAACATTTATGAGATTGATAACTCAACTTATAGTCATTTCTATTCCACCTCTATATCAAATTCATACCGATTATTATTCCGAACAACAAACCAAACGACACCTTAGTTATGTTGTAGATGAGAAACTAATGAAATAAGGGATAATTGGCCGGAAATGTATTATATTTGCCATTTTTTTTATGTGCAGCGTTCTTTTAATTTTGCTCTTATAACACAAACTTTTTGAAATTCGTGCTATTGTGTGTATTTATACATGTAAAATGACATTTTTACCTTTCGGGTGTCAGTAGAGCGTTTGCGGTTACAAAATATGACAAGCGATCCCTTGCAAAGTACCCAAACATTGCAAAGCCTAAAAAGAAATTTGGTGCTGCCACGTGTCCCCCTTTATTTTATTTAAAAAATATGGATAGGGGTAAAATAGTAAAATTACTCGTTTTTTCTTTTTCCACCTCAAATTTCAAACGCACGTATCTCTTAAACGACAAACTTTTAGAAAAAACCGATTTCACCATAATTTTTAAAATTTAATCCTCTTTAATTTGGTATAAATTTTGTTAAAATTTTCGAAACTTTTTTTTACATACGAAATGGGTGTTAATTTTTTGAGCATTTTCGACCTTATTTTGTACCATCATAAATGCCGAATCGTGAAAAATTTAAAACATGAAAGTCGTAGATTTTGGTTCACTCTTTACCCATAAATTTGAATCACTCAAATCCAATATGATATGAGTGAGATATCGTATGTTAAAGATGACGTTTTACTCATATTTGTTGCACACAACGTGTTTGATGAAATGTTTAGCTTAGATTTTTAGTCTTAAAATCGAGTTAAATGCACTAATTTTGTACAACAATGCACCTTTAGTCATTTTATTAATGTAAGATTCAAAAAGTTTTTTTTTTTTTTTTTTGTTTTTTTGTTTTTTTTTTAACTGGTGAACCATATTAACTGATGAACCTTCTTAACTGATTTTTAAAAAAGACATTTTGTTCATCAGTTACTTTGGTTCATCAATTTCAGGTTCATCAATTTTTTCAAATTCATCAATTTCAGGTTCATCAAATTTGATCAAATGTTTGGGTTCATCAACTTTTTCAGGTTCATTAATTTCAGGTTCATCTATTTCAGGTTCATCAATTTTAGGTTCATCAAATTTGATCAAATGTTTGGGTTCATCAAATTGATCACAGTTCTTTTCAGTTTCATCAAATTTCAAGTTCATCAATTTTTTCAGGTTAATCAATTTGATCAAAATGTTTGGGTTCATCAAATTGATCACAGTTCTTTTCAGGTTCAACAATTTCAGATTCATCAAATTTGATCAAATATTTGGGTTCATCAAATTGATCACAGTTCTTTTTAGTTTCATCAAATTTCAGGTTCATCAATTTGATCAAATGTTTGGGTTCATCAAATTGATCACAGTTCTTTTCAGGTTCATCAAATTTGATCAAATGTTTGGGTTCATCAAATTGATCACAGTTCTTTTCAGGTTCATCAAATTTCAGGTTCATCAATTTTTTCAGGTTCATCAATTTGATCAAATGTTTGGGTTCATCAAATTGATCACAGTTCTTTTCAGGTTCATCAAATTTGATCAAATGTTTGGGTTCATCAAATTGATCACAGTTCTTTTCAGGTTCATCAATTTTTTCACGTTCATCAATTTTTTCACGTACATCAATTTGATCAAATGTTTGAGTTCATCAATTTTATTTAACAAAACAAACTGATAGTTTTGTTAAATTGAAAATAACTTGACCAATTAGTGCATTTAAATGTGTTTTTATATGAAAAATCTCTTTTAGTCATTTTATCAAATATTTTATGTGCACTAAATATGACTAAGACGTCATCTTTAACGCGCGATATGTCTTTTTTAAAAATCAGTTAATAAGGTTCATCAGTTAATAAGGTTAATAAGGTTCATCAGTTAATATGGTTCAACCAAAGTAACTTATGAACAAAATGCCTTTTTTAAAAATCAGTTAATAAGGTTCATCAGTTAATATGGTTCATCAGTTAAAAAAAAACAAAAAAAAAAAAAAAAAAAAAAAACTTTTTGAATCTTACATTAATAAAATGACTAAAGGTGCATTGTTGTACAAAAATTAGTGCATTTAACTCGATTTTAAGACTAAAAATCTAAGCTAAACATTTCATCAAACACGTTGTGTGCAACAAATATGAGTAAAACGTCATCTTGAACATACGATATCTCACTCATATCATATTAGATTTGAGTGATTCAAATTTCTGGGTAAAGAATGGCCAAGAAGCTACAACTTTCGTGTTTTAAGTTTTGCAAAATTCGGCCTTTAAACGAGACAAAATTAGAGCCGAAAATGCTAAAATTTTCAAGAAAATCATGACCTAATGAATATGTCAAAAAAAAGTTTCGAAAAAATTAAAAAAATTTATACCAAATTAAAAAGGATTAAATTTTAAAAATTATAGTGAAATCGGTTTTTTGTAAAAGTTTGTTGTTTAAAAGTTATTTGCATTTGAAATTTAAGGTGGAATTAAAAAAATGTGTCAAATGACCAAAATACCCTACAACCGAAAATATTAAAGAAAAAAGGGAGGGAGTGGGTGGGGACACATGGCACTAACTTAGTAGCTAGAAACCTTTTTAGACTTTTTAATTTTGATCCCCGCAACTCTACAAAATATAAGGGTAATATGCACAAATACACATAACAAAAAGTGGTAATTATCCCATGAAATAAATGTCCGAACAGAATGAAAAGAAATGGGGGTTAATAAGTAAAGGTGCAAACCACAACACAATTATTGTTGACTAGTAATCTAATAAAGAAGCATAATAAAATAATTAAAGAAGCTTACAGGGAATGCGAGTGGAGAAAGGCGAGAGAAGGCGTTGTTGTTGTTAGGAGAAACGAGGTGAGAAATGGCATCAAGAGCAACCGATTTCGAGGAAGAGGCAATAAATTTCCGGATTAATTTAGCTGTTATTGCTGGATTATCATCGTTTCTAGTTGCTACTGATGTTAGAAACCGTTCCCCTTGTTTACTCACTGCCAAGCAAATTGATGGTTGTTTGTGACGGTTGTAGTCAAACACTGATAGTCGGAGTGTAGAAACCATTATATTCAAATGTTTATCCTTTTCTTTCGGTTTTCAACTTCTAATAATGGTGCAAGGGGAAATTGCATTATATATAATTTACAAATTATCCGCGCAAAGTGACGGTAAATAGTTATTAAAATTGTAATTTTTTGTAATTTTGGTTTGACCTTGATAATAATCTCTGACTAATAAAAAAACATACCAGAACAAAATAATAATCAACATCAAATATAACTCAAATGTTTGTACTCACTAGTCGTGCCATCAACATCAGAAACCAAGATTATCAACATGGTTTTGCTTGCGATAAGAAAACGAATGCACAAATTTTAGAAAACTAATGAACGATTAGCGCTCTCATTCGACGAGTATATATAGGCTCCGTATTAGGGTTTTGTATTCGCATTTCAATAAATAACGTAATTTAAATATAGAAAAGATGTCAGAGAAGATAACGATTGTTTCTAAAACATTTTAAAATTGAAGTGTTGTCTTTCTCAAGGGGCACTGAACGACTTCTGTCGGAAGTTCTTCCCAATAAGTGCATGTCGTATTACCCGATGGTGATCAAGCCATTCATGAGTATCCGGATGGGAAGATTGGTGTCTATACTCGGCTTTTTGATTATGCCAATTTTCGGTTACCGCTGTTTGTGTTTCTTGTCAAAGTCTTAAATTATTACCGCATCAACATATCTCAGTTGTCCGTTATAGGAGCGTCCAAAGTTTTTGCATTTTGAAATTTTGTGTCGCATGCGCGATATCGTACCGACAGTAGAGTTTTTCCGGCTCTTTTATGTTAATTCCAAGAAGAACGGATGGTTATCGTTTAGTAAGCGTACAAACAAAACCGGTATCTGCTATACGAAGGTTTTGGGGTTGATTCTTTTGCTTGTCCTAACATCCACCCTTGGCATACCGCCAAGAAGGTTACCAAAGATTATGCCACCCTTGTTAATAATTGCGCTCCATTTCGGAGGTACCCGGAGGCTTTCCTTTGTTGGGTTGGTTTGAGCCGCGCGTATTGTTGGTCCCTTTTACTTGGTTAACAGTAACTAAAAAACTAAAGTAACCAAGTTGTATGACTTTTAACAAAGATGTATAAATGATTAACAATAAAGCAACGTAAACATAAGAGATAATATTTTTCAATGTTTAATTCTTTATTAGAAGTTAATCAAAAAGAATCGTACCCAAGTGTTTGCGGAATAACACTTGGGATTGAAAACGACAAGTGTGGTATTGACTCCTCACTAAACTCAAACTATGTTGAGTGACAACTTTCAGGACCCACTGAGCTATCTCAGGGGTTATGTTGTTCTTTGGAGGAGTAAAAGTGGTTTGTGAATGCTTTGCATTAATTGCACAAACTTGTCAACTTTTACTCCTCTCTTATGCTACCTATTTATACACAAATGTGAACAACCCTATTATACAATGGACCTAAGTGTTCCTCAATAAAATCTTGATAAATTTTATTCTCTGGCAAGGGAAACTTCTTTGGGTTAAGTCCAAAAGGCACTTTCTGATGACAGCCTGGTTTTAACCATTTGAGGAAAGTTTGACCTTAAAGTGATAAAGCACTTTAGTTAAACAGATCAAACTTTCCCGCCCAGTCCCGCCAAAACTTCAGTCTTCTAGTCATCAGTCTTCAGTACCATGAAGTTGTTGAGGAGTCTTGGGGTTTAGTGAGTTATTGTCATCCTCACTGAACCCATCACCTTCTTCTTGGCTTAGATCACACTTCACTGAGTTCCGCCTCACTGAATGGAGAACCTTTCTTCTTAGGCTCGGTCTAACCATCCTGAAGATGACTCACTGAGTTACTGTTCACTCAGTGACTTGTTTACACTTAAGTTATTTTACGTTCAAATCCTTGTTAGAAGAAGATTGGGGAATTCAGTGACCCAACAATCTCCCCCTATTTGAACATACAAATAGCCTAAGTGTTTCTTGATTCAGTGTGAGTTGGCAGGGGTCTTTATCTCTTACTGAATGTTGTAATTTTAAGTAGGACACATAATTTAAACAAAACATCAAAGTTTATTCATAGTTATTACAAGTCCTACAAATTACAAAAAATATAAAAGATAGTTGTTGCAGATCAGATGTTCAGGTGGTATCCAAGGTTTTCAAGCTTTGCTTTCTTTGATCTGAGTAGGTGTCTTTCAGGATGTTCATTGATCATTGCTTCCAAGTCCTGGCAGAATCTTTTGTTCTCATCACTCTTGATGGGGGACGCCATCATGAGGTACATGAGCATTGCTTTGATTCCTGCCTTATCCATATCAGACCACCTTTGGAAAGCCAGGCTTCCATACTCATCAGTGAAGCATAAACCTCTTTCAGGAGCTTCAAGGACCGCATTGTTCATGAACGTGATCCCTTCAGGAAGCGACCTGTCACACTCTAACCCTGGTATTTTGATCTCAGGCTCCATCTCAATTTGCTTCCTTTTCCTCTTGGAAGCCTTAGATGGAGCAGTCTCTTCTGCTGAGTCAGGAAAAAGTGAGGGAATGTTAAGAGCTTCAGGCATTGCTCTCAGTCTGTCGTACCTTTCCTTCAGTGATTCGAGAAGTTTAGGAACCACAACATTGTTCTTTTTGGCAATGATAGAACGAAGCTCATCAAGCTCAGTGATGCCAAAGTCAGCAAACTTGAAAGGCTTATGGACGTCAAGTATTCTTTTATCACGTCCCCTGAAGACGGTGACCATTGCAGGATCGGTGTTTCTGTGGATTTGAATGTCAGTGATGGTTTCAGGTCTTAACCTTTCTTTCATCACCCAAGTATACTTTTCGACCCTGTGTTTTCTGATTTGAGCGTCCTTCCTGAGCTTATTTTCCCTTTCCCTTTTGAAAGCGTTAAGCTCTTCTTCCTGAGCCTTTTTAAAGGCTGCACCAACTTGTACAGTTGCTAGTGCCTCAGTATCCAAACCAATCTTTTCAGCTTCCTCATGAACAACCTTAATGAGAGCAGGCTTGCTCATTCTCTCTTCTTCAGCCACCTTTAGTAGTGTCTCAGTCCTTTCCATGTGAGCTTGAATTTCGTCATGAGTGAGATGATGTACTACTCCATTGATTTCAAACGGGACTCTGATAGGTGCATCAGGGTCAAATCTGACCAAGGTTGAGGCTGGCTTGAGCACAATTTCAGGACTAGAGGTGGTAGCAATACTTTTGCCTCTGTCCTGTCCGAGAGTAGAGGAGACTGGTTCTTCCTGTGGTGGAACTTTAGTGATTGGTGTGGCTTCAGTGACATGCTTCCCCTCAGTGTGAGAGGGCTGTCCAGCTTCTTGTTCAACAGTATTAGGGGCTTCAGTAATATTCTCCCCCTCAACATTTGCCTGAATGTCAGTGATGGCAAGTGTTGGCTGTACTGAAGAAGTAGATGATCCCTTGAAAGCTTGAAAATTTTCAGTCATCATAGACTTGATCTCTTGAGTATCCTGTTAAATGATGGACACCCTGGAGTCAAGTGTAGCCTGTGCTTGTTCAAGAGCTGTCATCCTGGATCCCAAGGTCCATGCCAGAGAAGTAGACCTTTGGGACTGAGATGTCACTGATTCTTCCATTTTGATGAAGGAAGATTTGAGAGACTCCACAGTAGTGGTGAGACCCTAAAGATTCGAACCCTTTATCAAGTCAAGTAACTCAGTGAGGGCCACTGAGTTTACCTGATACGTCTCAGATGCCTGAAGTAGCTTCCTGGTGAGTTCCGGATCATCCTTGATTGATTCTTGAACCGACTGAACCCCTACATTCAGCTGGTTGAGGGTTATCAAAAACTGATTCATGCGAGTGATCATCTGTGTCAGGGAGTGGTTAACTGAGGCATGTTGTTCCCTAACATCTTCATCGAAGTCTTCGACAGCATCTTTGAGATTATGATAGTGAACCGCCTGTTCAGTGTGCATGTCAAAGACCTCATCAGTGATCCCCCTGTACAAAATGTTAGTAATCTTTTTGATGAATTTGGTGAAGGTTTTCACAGTGAGAGGAGCCTGATCGTCTCCTGAGGACTCTGGCTCGGAATGTGTGTCAGCATCGTCATGGTTAGAAGATTGAGGAGACTGAGGAATTGGTTCAGGGACTGTCTCCTCAAGCTCCATGTCATCTCCGGCCTTAAAAACTTCCTCATCACTATTGAATTCATCATCAGAGTACAAAACTGCCTGAGCTTCAGCTAGGGACTGAATCTGCAAAGTAAGGTTATCCGGCTCCTCTTCAAAAGAAGACTTGCATTCGTTTTGGCCAGGTCCTGACCCCTCAAATACGGTAGATTGGGTTTTATCTACCTGGTCCTCAGGGTCAGTTCCCGAGTTATGCGCACCTTCGGGGGTGGTTGTGGGTTCCATATCAGCGGGTGGCATTTGTCCCTCTGAATCTTTGTCCCCCATGACCCCTTCAGGCACTGATGGGTGTTTCTCAGTACCATCACGAGGAGCCGTGAATGTTGTGTCCCTATCAGCGGGTTGTATGTTTCCCTCTGAGTCTTTGGGATGAGTTTTTGTGCCCTCATACAAAAGCTTTGATTTGCGAATGTCCTCATCAGGCACTTGAGTGGTTATGCCCCCCTTTCCAACAGGCTTGTGTTGGCCTATCGAAGATTTAGGGGCGAGAACTCCCTGTTGCTTGGGTTGTGATTTACCCGAGCCTTTGGCAGGTTGTGAATGTTTGTGGGTCCCCGTCTCAGTGGAGTAGTGCTGCCCCACCGAGGGTATAGGACCCCTTACTCCCTAATACTCTGGTTGTGATTTGCCAGAGTCTTTAGCAGGATGTGAAGGTTTAGTTGGTTCCAACCCCACTGACTTGTTTATGCCAGCAGGGCCTTTGGGAACGGGTTCGCCCGAGGACACTGAGTGTGATGTCTCAGTGCCCTCCGTTGGCCTTTGTTTTGTGGCCAAAGATTAGCTAATGATCCTGATGGTGTCAGAATTCAGGGTCTGTTGTTGTTGCCCCCTATTGTCAGGCTTAGGGGCAGAGGTTGTCCCTTCTTCCTCTTTACCTTTTTGGTGGGAGAGGGAATTGGTGAAACAATGTTGTCACCCTGGATAGCAGTCAGCATGTATGTGGTCAGGGCGACAGGTGTTACCTCATTTGGGTCACGTGAGTAGTTTGCCTTATGTAAGACATCAGGTTCAAAGCCAAAACTGTCAGGCTTGATATACTCAGACCCTAGTAGGTCATTCAGGGCACAGGAAATGAATCTAGGGTAAGACATGCATTTTTGCCTAGACTTCCCACCCAATTTGCCTATGAGGTCCCTGAAGATAATTTCTCCAAGGTCAATCTTTCTACCCTCAATGAGACAGTACACTATCATTGACTGAGTAGTGTTTAGTTGCTCAGTTGAGGACTTATTCCCCCCAAGGACCTGAATTACAAATGTCATCAGGATCCTCCAAGGGGCAGGGAACCATGTTTTGATGATGGGGGCTTTGTTCAGTAGGGCCCCTGGAGTAACATCAGGATGATGTTTATCATAGGGCCCTAGTTCTAAGAGGAGTTGTTTAACTTCCTCTTCAGTAGGTGGGGCTACAAAAGTCTCAGTGTAGTCAAGGCCAGTGGCTTTGACAAAGGTTTTGTAGTCAAGAGTAAGGGACTTAGTCCCATTCTTCACTGAGAACTTGATTTTGGCCTCCTTTGGCGCATCAGGGTTTTCAACCCCCGCTGTACACCAAAATTCCCTCAAGTAGTCATGATAGATGACTGAGGAGGTCTTGGTGAATGTGGTGGTGAGAAAACAGTTTTGTAGGAACTTCACCACATCCCTGTATTCAGGGAACCCTTCAGGGTAGGCAAAGTTCCCCACCACATTGTTTTTGGTGAGGTCTACGCTTTCCATTTGGAATTCCACATTGGGTGAGTATTTTATGACCTTTGAAGATGCCATTTTAGTTTGATAAAAAGGTCTGGTTTTGAATAAAGAAGAAGCACACACAGATTTTGAAAGCAAGAGTTCTTGAAATAATTTTGCAAGAGTTTTGTTAAGATTTTTAAAAAGCATGTGTGTGTTCTTCTTTGTGGGGGTATTTATAGGGTGGGAATTAGGGTAGTGATGTTGCGGATACCAAAGGGTTAAATTATTCAACCGAAACATCATAATAATGTTGGTTTGATATCCGCATTAAATATCACGATTCCCATTACCCCTATTTTCTCTCACATCATGGGTGAACAGTTGTGAGGCTCTGCAAATAATGCACTTTTGCAGAGAAAAAATCATCACAACTTTTGTATGTGAGGGAGCATTTAATGCTCAGTGGTGTTTGGTGAGAGAGATGTGGGGGCCCAAGGAGTGGATGTCAGTTGTGTAAGTGACATATATTCCTATATTTAATAGGATTCAGTTACCTACCTGGGACATTAACTAACTAAGTACTTAGAGCATTTAGTTAGGGTATTCAATGCCATTTTTCATCGTGAGCCCCCTGAATTAATTTTCATTCGAAAAACAATGAGTTTTCAGGAAGGGTGTGATCAGGGACCTAGAGAATTTACATCAGGTTGGAACACTTTTGATCAGTTTCCTGATTCTATGTCCAACATGCCCAATTCAGCTTTCAATCTTATGAAAGTGGGTTCATCCAAAGGTTTTGTGAATATATCAGCTAGCTGATATACAATGGGGATGAAATGTAGTTCAATTTCTCCATTAGTGATGTGGTCCCTGATGAAGTGGTATCTGATGTCAATGTGTTTGTTTCTTTGATGAAGTACTGGATTGTTTGAGATGGCTATGGCACTTGTATTATCACAAAAGATAGGTACCATCTTATACTGAATGCCATAGTCACTCAGTTGGCTCTTCATCCATAGTACATTTGCATAACATCCTGCATCAGCCATATATTCAGCTTCAGCTGAGGACATGGCCACTGACTGTTGTTTCTTTGTACTCCAACACACAAGTTTACCACCAAGAAATTGGCAGGATCCTGAAGTACTTTTCCTATCCATATTACATCCTGCATAGTCAGAGTCGGTGTACCCTTTGAGAACAAATCCTGAACATTTTGGGTAATACAAACCAAGGTTTGGAGTACCCTTCAGGTACCTGATGATTCTCTTGACAGCAGTGAGATGTGATTCTTTAGGGTCAGCCTGGTATCTTGCACACAGGCAGACTGAGAATTGGATATCAGGCCTTGAGGCAAGTAAGTACATCAGGGAGCCAATCATTCCTCTGTATTGGGTTTGATTCACTGATTTTCCAGTGAGATCAGGGCCAAGGTTGTTTGGAGGAACCATAGGAGTTTTTACTGAGGAGCAGTCAGTGAGCTCATACTTCTTAAGTAGGTTCCTGAGGTATTTTTCTTGGCAAATGGATATTCCTTTTTCAGTTTGTTTAATTTGGAATCCAAGAAAGTATGTGAGTTCACCCATCATGCTCATTTCAAACTTTGTGGTCATCAGTTTCTCAAACTGTTTGCAAAGTTTGTAACTTGTTGAGCCAAAGATGATGTCATCAACATATAATTGGACAAGAATGACATCATTCTTTGTTCTGTAGATGAACAGTGTGTTGTCAATCTTTCCTCTGACAAACTTGTTTTGGATCAGGAAGGCTGAAAGAGTTTCATACCATGCCCTGGGTGCTTGTTTCAGTCCATAAAGGGCTTTGTTAAGCTTGTAGACATGATTGGGGTATTCACTACTTTCGAAACCAGGAGGCTGTTGCACATAAACATCTTCTTTGATGTTACCATTCAGGAATGCGCTTTTAACATCCATTTGGTAAACTTTAAAGTTCATGTAAGTTGCATAGGCAAGGAAGATCCTGATGGCTTCCATTCTAGCAACAGGTGCAAAGGTTTCCTCATAGTCTATACCTTCATGTTGATTATATCCTTTGGCAACCAGTCTGGCTTTGTTTTTGATGACTGTGCCATTCTCATCGGTCTTGTTTTTAAAGACCCATTTCATACCAATGATTAAAACACCCTGGGGGCATTCAACAAGGGTCATGACATCATTTCTGTCAAATTGTTCCAATTCATCTCTCATGGCCTAAACCCAACTTTCATAAGTTAGGGCTTCTTTGACATTTTTAGGCTAAATTTCTGAGAGATAGTCAGCATAAAGACATATATTGGCAGTGGCGGCCTTGAGTTTAGCAGCCTTGCTTCTTGTGAGCATGCCTTCAGTGGGTTCACCAATGATGTTCACAAGCTCAATGATTTTGGATCTAGTCCAGCTATCCTGAGGTTTGGGATAAGAATTTGAGCTTGAAGGAGCCTGATTAGGTTCAGACTCAGGAACATGAGGTGACTCATCATTATGTGCTTCAGTGACTTCTGTAGGAACAATTTGCTCTGAGGGTTCCTGAACAATTTGTTCAGTGGTTTCAGTCTCATTTGAGACATGCTGAGTTTCAATGAACTCACTGATAGGTGGTTGGGGTAGGTTGTGAGGGATGATGTAATAGGAGACGTCAGCATCAGCTTGGTATTGGGTTGAGGGATTGTTCTCAGGATGATACTTATCAGGAGGATACCTTGATGAGTCATCAATACCAATTTCTTCTACTGAAGAATTTGAGAACCTGATGGATTCAGTGCTCTCATCAACAGTAATGTGATAGGTTTCCTCAGTTTGTTGTCTCCTTGTGTTGAACACCCTGAAGGCTTTAGAAACCAGGGAATATCCCAGGAAGTATCCATCATCAGCTTTGGCATCAAATTTACCCAAGTGATCCTTGTAATTATGTATAAACACAGGACACCCAAATACATGGAAGTATCTGATGTCAGGAATCCTTCCTTTGAATATCTCATAAGGAGTCTTATTGTGCCTTTTCACAATGATTGACCTATTTTGAGTGTAGCAGGCTGTTTTAACTGCCTCAGTCCAAAAATGTTTTGAGAGGACTGAGCCATTTAACATTGTTCTTGCTGCCTCAATGAGTGTTCTATTTCTCCTTTCAGCTACTCCATTTTGTTCAGGAGTATAGGGAGAAGTGAAATTTTGAGAAATTCCTTTCTCATCACAAAAACACTCAAGGTCTTGGTTTTTGAATTCAGTGCCATTGTCAGTCCTGATTTGTTTAACTTTGACATCATTTTGATTTTCAATGTTCCTGACAAATAACATGATGGTTTCAGCTGCCTGACTCTTTTTGGTCAGGAAGTAAACCCAAGTATATCTTGAGTATTCATCCACTATGACCAGAGTATACTTCTCATGGTGAATGGACATTGGACTGACAGGTCCAAAAAGATCCATATGAAGAAGATGTAGGCAGCTTTTGATGGAAAAGGTTTGTTTGGTTTTGAATGATGCCCTGTGGTGTTTTCCTTTTTCACAAGTAGAACAAGGCTTGTCTTTGGTATACACCAGGGATGGTAGGCCCAGAACTTTGTTCTGTTTGGTCAGGTTGTTGATGCTCTTGAAGTTGAGATGAGAGAGTCTCCTATGCCATAGCCAGTTGATTGTCTCACTTGCCTTTGAGAATAGACAAGTCCCATTCTGAGTCAGGGATGACATGTCAAGGACATATACATCATCCCTCCTAGGGGCAATCAACACAACTTCCTTATTGGCATTAAAGATGGTCCCTCTCTTGTCATCAACCTGAACTATGTATTTGACATCACATAGTTGGGAAACACTTATCAGGTTGTACTTGAGACCATTAACATAAGCTATTCTTGTAAAAACTATACCATTGCAGTTTACTGAACCATAACCTTCAGTGGGAGCTGATGAGTTATCACCAAATACTACTTTGGGTCCTGGTTCTTCCACATATTTGTGCAGAAAACTTTTCACACCAGTCATACTTCTGGAGCATCCACTGTCTAGATTCCAAGTAGGATCCTTGATGTGTTTCTGCACAAACAGTAAACTGGGTTAGTTTTTCTTGTTGACCCACTTTCTAGTAGGCTTAGTCCTCAGGGACTTTTTGAACTCAGTTAATGAATCATGGTCTGAAGTTGTGTGACCTGAGCTTCCACATGTTTTACATTTTGTGGAGGTTGATGCCTCAGGTGACTGAGAAGTGTTGGTCAGGTTTTTTCTTCTAGACTGAATAACTTTGTCATGTCCCCTGGTTTCATGGGAGGGATCTCCACAGATGTCACAACAATTTTTCATCATATAATCATCAGGAAGATGATCATTGAAACCGCAGTGAGGACATGGCGTGAAAGGCTTAGCCTTCAGTCTTTGTTTGGAAGGTGTGGCATACTGATAGCCTTGGTTTTTGTATAGACCTCTTGCTTTTGAAGAAGCAGTGTGGGGGATGTGATCACAAGTTCTGTGGTCCTTTTGTTTGCATATCATACAAAACAGGACTCTGTAGCATTTATCAGTGCTGTGATTTGGATAATTGCACAGTTCACATCTCCCTGAAGGTCTGGGTGTGGTTTTTGGTTTGGAAGAACTTGAGGATACTGAGGGCTTAGTAGATTTTGAGTCAGAGTTTTTCTCAGTAGACTCAATTTTCTCACTCAGCATCCTGACAAGTTCAGCAAGCTGATCAACCTTTGAATCAGTGCTTTCATGCTTCACTTTAGTGGGTACTGAAGGTTTTTGGTGTTCAGTGGGTGCAGGAGTAGGTCTTTTCAGTATAGTCTTTCCTAAACCTGATTTCTCTTTGGGAGATTGTGGTTGATAGACTAATGGTGCAAGGTCAGAATTGGGTTCAGCTCCCTGAAGATGTTTCAGTGGAGGGAGTGGTGAATCAGACTTAGACTCAGTGATGGACTTAGTAGGACTAAGTTCATCAGTGACTCCTAGCAGCTCCTTGATAGCCAGACTTTCAGGCTCCAGGATTCTTCCAGTATTAAAATTTGGCATTTTACTGTCAGGATTGTTTCTTACAATCCAATCACTGGGTTTAGGAGCAAGTTCTTTGCTAGAGAGTATGTTAGTTGACAGAAAAGTTGTTGAATGACTACTCTCCCCAGAAACTTTAGTGAGTTGATCATCACCCAAACCAGCCTTTTTGGAGCTGGGTGTGAGACTCAGTGTTTCATAAAGTTTGGGGTTTTTCTGAGTCCATTTCCAAATAATTTCCTTTTCTTTCTTAAGTTCTTCCTGAAGAGCTTGATTTTGTTTTACTAGTTCAGAGTTTTGAATTTGAAGTGTAACACTTTCAAGCTTGGCTTGTTTTAAAGCAAGTAGTTCATCTCTACTATGATTTAATTCAAAACTCAGTTTGTTAAAATTTGAAAACAAGTTAAGTCTTTGCTCTTCAACATACTTAAGATCAACATTAATATAATCTAAGTAAGATTTCCAATCGTCATCATCATCCATAGAAAGTAAAAGGTTTACCTTCCTCATAGTGATGTTAACCCATTCACCATTTCTTGCATGACTCTTCCCCACAGCAAGATTGTTGTCATCTGATAGGGCCATCAAGGCACTGATGTGAACTTCATCATCATCAGAGGACACTTCAACCTCATCCCAGTCATATGTTTCAGCAACAAGCCCTTTGTTCTTGGCTTGAGTAGGCTTTGGAGCCTGAGGAGGCTGAGAGACTGTTGAGGATGATTCAAGAAGGGCAAGTTTAGCTTTTGCCTTTCTGTACTTGGCTTCAAAGTCAATTTGAGGGAATTTTTCAAATCTTTGACTAGACTGAAGCATTTTTGGTTGAAATTTGCTGGGGCCAGAAAAAGAGTTATTTCCTGAAAATTTGAAAGATGGTTATGAGGTTGTTTTTGAAAAACAATCTTTAGCAAAATGACCCATTTTGCCACATTTAAAGCATTCAGTGTTATCATTTGCTTTTGAAGGGAATTTGTTTTTCTTAAAAAACCTTTTTGAATTAGCAAGGAGTGCTCTTTCATGAAATTCAATTTGAAGATCATTTAGGTACTCCTCACTGGTTCTTTGGTCAACCTCATCATCAGATCCATCCTGAAAATCCTGCACAACACCTTTTGAATAGAAAGCAGTTGATATGGGTGAAATTGTCAAGGCCTTTTTGGTCTCCTGAGCTTTACCAGGGTATCTCCTGGTGATAAGATTGTCTTCATAGACAAACTTCCCATTGATGGCAGGGAGCTCAAGGTTCTGAATGTGGTTTGCATTTCTCAATCCCTGAGAGAAGTTTAACCACTTCTCAGGGAGACTATTGACAAAACCAACATTGATCTCATGTTTTGACAGTATAACACTATCATTCGTCAGCTCATTCAGGAGGGTCTTATACCGAGTATAAGTCTCATAGAGACTTTCAGAATCCTTGGCCCTAAAGGTATTGAATTCAAGCTTCAGGTCCATGATTCTATTCTCTTTGGTATCAGAAGGCCCTTCATAGCTATGAACCAGGTCAGTCCATGTCTGCTGAGCAGTGGGACAATTGATCACTGATTCCATTATATCATCAGGAAGGCATGATATAATGATGTTTTTCAGGCGCTGGTCTTGATTGACCACCCTCCTTTCATCTGGGGTCCATTGAGCTTTAGGTTTAATTAAACCTTGGGCAGTTGTTGGGACATATGGACCATCATTAATCAACTTAATGTAATATGGTTCCATCCCAGTTAAGTAGCAAAGCATTCGCTTTTTCCACTTATTAAATTTGCCAACTTCTAGTCGAGGGGCAGTTGCTGAATAACTTCCACCCTTTTTGTCGACAAGTTGGGGAACATCTATGTCAGTCATAGTGGGATCTTGATTTTAAAAACTTGAGCACTCTTAAGTTTTGAAAACAGGTTTAAGTTTTACAAATCAGAGGCTCTGATACCACTTGTTGGTCCCTTTTACTTGGTTAACAGTAACTAAAAAGCTAAAGTAACCAAGTTGTATGACTTTTAACAAAGATGTATAAATGATTAACAATAAAGCAACGTAAACATAAGAGACAATATTGTTCAACGTTTAATTCTTTATTAGAAGTTAATCAAAAAGAATCGTACCCAAGTGTTTGCGGAATAACACTTGGGATTGAAAACGACAAGTGTGGTATTGACTCCTCACTAAACTCAAACTATGTTGAGTGACACCTTTCAGGACCCACTGAGCTATCTCAGGGGTTATGTTGTTCTTTGGAGGAGTAAAAGTGGTTTGTGAATGCTTTGCATTAATTGCACAAACTTGTCAACTTTTACTCCTCTCTTATGCTACCTATTTATACACAAATGTGAACACCCTATTATACAATGGACCTAAGTGTTCCTCAATAAAATCTTGATAGATTTTATTCTCTGGCAAGGGAAACTTCTTTGGGTTAAGTCCAAAAGGCACTTTCTGATGACAGCCTGGTTTTAACCATTTGAGGAAAGTTTGACCTTAAAGTGATAAAGCACTTTAGTGAAACAGATCAAACTTTCCTGCCCAGTCCTGCCAAAACTTCAGTCTTCTAGTCATCAGTCTTCAGTACCATGAAGTTGTTGAGGAGTCTTGGGGTTCAGTGAGTTATTGTCATCCTCACTGAACCCATCACCTTCTTCTTGGCTTAGATCACACTTCACTGAGTTTCGCCTCACTGAATGGAGAACCTTTCTTCTTAGGCTCGGTCTAAGCATCCTGAAGATGACTCACTGAGTTACTGTTCACTCAGTGACTTGTTTACACTTAGGTTATTTTACGTTCAAATCCTTGTTAGAAGAAGATTGGGGAATTCAGTGACACAACACGTATCCTTTAGACGAGGACGCTTATCCCATTTTTATGATCATAATGAAGTTGGTAAGCACTTTTGTTGTTCATGTTGTACCTTTGTAATTTTTATTTCCTATTCTAACTGTTTCTTTTGTTTGTAGCGATGGATTTCTACAAGCTTATTAATCTTCTGGATCCGACCAAGCTGAAAGTTGGTAAGAGGAAACGGTTGGAAGGTGAACAAAGACTTCTGGACAGTACTCGCCTGCGAGTGGTTTCGTTTCACCCGATTGCTCCTGTCATTTCGGAGGGTGAGTTGGATGCTGGTGCTAATGAGTTGTTTGGTAATAATCCTGAGATGGAATCAGGTGATCCGTTTGCTGATGGAGGTGGTGTGGAGCAAGACGGTGCTAGTACTGGTGATGTTGCTGAGGAGCGAGCGAATGTGTTGGCTGAGAATGCTCAATCCGAAAGCGTTACTGTGAAGCCTAAATGGAGGAGGAAGGTAACAAATGTGTCTGTTGGTGCTGGTGCGCCGTTTCTTCCTACAAAGAAGTTAAGGGCTGATCACGGAACTTCTGATAGGCCTACCACTGCTGGTAAGTCTATGGCCGTCATTCAGAGTTTGTTGTCTAATATTATTCTGAATTTTGAACGTGGTGTTGAACCTTTGTCCCTCTTCCTTTTGTTTCGTCCTCCGTACCAGCCATGCCGGAGCGTGGAGTAGGAGCTCAACTTCATTATGCTTCTGGGCCTCTTGTTCCTTTATTTTCAATGGCTACCTCCGCTACTAGTCTACTACCTCTGTTGTCTTTGCTTCTTCTTCAAAGGGAAATGAGAGAGAGAAGGTTCCTAAGTCTTCTCCAGTTCCGAATGCCTTTATATCCTCTAGCGGTACCAAGTTTGGTGCTAGTGGACTTTTTGGAATTTTCCGGAGGTAAATTTCCTTTTGGGAGTATCCGTGTCGCCAGCGGTGTGGATCCGCATCTTTTGACGAAATTTTCCCTTCTTGGACGGGGTGTGGCATGCAGTTCCGGGCTTGATGGCCCTTCTGAACGTTGTGACATGGTTGATGAGTTTGCTTCTTCTCAATTCCGTACCGAGGTTCGTGGTATGGTGTACGGTCAGCTCTTTACTAAATTTAGTGGTGAAACTGCTCGTCAGACTGTTTTGAATTCCGAGGTGAGGATACGGGCCGAGCATGACCTTGCGGAGAAGAAAAGGTTGTTTGTTCTGTGTGACCAGCGGGCTGAGCTGGCCACTACGAAGGCTAAAGCCATTCGCCTTCGTACTCAGGTTTTCGTGTTGGGTTCTTCTAAATTTTTCTTGCTCGTGAGGTAACTTTTCTAAAGGAACAGACCGCTGTTCTTGAAAGGGATCATGATTCTCTTGATACGAAGCTAGCAGAACTTCATTCTTCTATGGAGAATAGAGATCGTGAACTTACGGATATTAACGTCGCGGTTGCTTCGAGTGAGTCTCAAAACAAAGGTTTTGCAGATCAGGTATGCATTTTCCCTTTTTATACTTTACATGTGTCTTATGTTGTTATTTCTTTCTCATCCCTTCCTTTGCTTTTGTTTTTGTGTGTATACTTATCCATTTTGTGTCTTCTTTTGATGTAGGTGCGCATGTTAGAAGTTGTATTGAAAGGTTTGAGGGAGGAGTTTGAGAAAGCGCAAGATGCGCAAATGAGTGATGTATCTAAAAAAGTTGCTAAATTGGAATCGGATATGTCCCAGGTAGCACTGCAGCTTTTGAGACGTTATATCCGCGTCTACTTACCGTCGCTTCTGGTCATCGGTGGTTATTGGGTCATGGCATGAGGCTCGCTCTTACTAAATGCCTTAATTCTTCTGAAGACCTTGCAACTTTGGGTAGAGTTTTGAGTTGTGCTATATTGAAGGGGGCGCAGGAAGGTTTGGCCGCGGTTATTGAACATGGTAAAGCAGGCTCAAGTCTTATGGATGTTGCTCCCTATAATTCTTTCGTGAAGGCAGACTACGGTTCTGCTTTGCAAGCCTTTCGTATCTATGAGTTCCCTATATTGGATAGCCTAACAGCCCATAAGGACTCCTTCATTGAGAATATGATGAATCTTCTTCATCTTGAGGATCAGCTTGCGGAGAAACATGGTATGGCTGGTTTACAACCAAGTATGGAGCAGCTTAACGTTCCCATTCACAAAACTGGAGATGACTTGGTTATTGGTGAAGCCTCCTTGTCTTCATCCCTAAATGTTGCTTGACACAGGGTCAAGAAAATTAGGGATAATATTGCTGTCGGACGGCCTGCGCTTGCTAGTGTACTTGCTCCCTTAGTTAGGCCTTTTTCTGCTGATGTTTTGTTGGGTTCGGAAACCATTCCTTGGGATGAACCATCTTCTGGCATGACTATTGCTCTTTTATCAAACTTTACTTCTACTACATCCGTCGATCCCCTTACAATGGATGACTATGAGATTACGGAGCTTGATGGGAATGTTGCCTCTTTCACTTCAACAATTGGTTTAGATAAAGGAGAAAGTGAATCTGGTCCAGAGCACATTCACGCAGAGTAGTTTTTGTAATTGTCTTACGCCGTGACCATATGTGGTCTTCTTTAACCAGCTGTTTTGTAACCTAACATAATTCTTCGCATGCTTTGTTCTTTTGACTTGTATTATGTTTTGTTGGCCTTTTAAGAGCGTGTTTTCAATGTGTGTCGTGGTCATGTTAGACTCTTATGCGGCCCTTTGCACTTATGGTTTGTACTTTGCTAATTTTTTAAAAGACATACTGATACGCTTTTTCTTTTAGTCTTAGCTGAATGCTTTTGGGTTATTCTCCCGGTACCGGGTTTGCAATACCTCTTATGTATTTTTGAGTTAATTTTCAGGGTACTCATCCTTTTTTATGCGGAATAACATTCTTGGGTCATGCCCTTATGTGTGCGCGTCTTATTCGTATGTGTAATTGACTTTGCAAAGTAAATGTTGAAAATTTGTTAAAGTAATCTAGTGAACGTAGCTAATATTCACTTTTTTTTATTAAGATCTTTAAAATACATTAATACAATAAAAGAAATTTTAATACAAATGTCTATTGCGGAGTTCGCCTGAGTGGACTCCTTGTATCTTGCGATTGTAGCATTTCTTGAAATTTGCACATATTCCATGCTTGTGGTAGTTGCTTTTGTCCTAGCTTACCGATTTGTATGCGTCTTCCCTTCTGTTCCGTGATCTTCGGATTTGTGCATATTTGGTTGCTTGGGATTTGCAGAATTTGATTTCCTTCCTTGTTTGTATACACCTTTGTCTAGTTTTTTAGACATTACAGTGCTGTTGCGTAACTTCCTTTGATTGTTGTACCTATGCGATTATTCAATCCAGAGATTGTGTAAATTTGGGGTTGTGCTGATCTTGTGTAGCTTCCCCTGGTACCGCCATGTTTTACACCGTGAGATAGGACGCTTTGGAAGCTTTCCTTCTCTCCCATGGCAGTACTTTCCTATTTTATATCCTAGATGTGAGCGTGCTTCTCGGCTTTTTGCTCACGTGCTAGGTAGTAAACAAAGATAGAGAATTCATTGATTCTCGTCCTTTGTTGCTTGACGTTGTAGGGTGAAGCCTCTTGACGGACAATGGCCACTTTGTGTAATGAAGCCTTCTTAGTGCGTTCTCTGCGCCTGTTCCTACAGACGTATGCTCGTCCACATTGTATCTCTCCCATTACTTGACTCCAGCGATTCATCCCTCCTTCTCGTGATTGTTACCGAGATCAACCAACGATCATATCATGCTATCCTCACCATATGCCCGGACCTTAGCCCGCGCTTATTGCGTCCCCCGGTCGATGGTCATCAGAATTGGTAAATACGCATGAATGAGGAAAGGAGGATAGATTGCCTTTTGGTGCGAGGTTGGTTTAGCTGCAACCGTATTGCTAAGGAATAGGCTAGATGAAGGGGTTTTGTAGAGCATTATGTTTTAGGGTTATTAGTCGTCACTTAAGAACGACTAACTATTATTAGCAGTCACTTGAGAACATGCTTGGACCATTGAATTATCCCTTTCTCTCTGGCCCTGGTCATCGGTCTCCGACCGGGCCATAAATTTATAAGAAATAATCGTGATTAAATAACGTTTTGTTGATGAACAATTGTTATGGTGATCAAACGTCATTGTGTTACAACGTGTCCACGACAACTTTGTCTTTTCTTTAGGGGATATCGACGAAGCTTTATCCTTGTGTGAATTGATTATGGATTTGATTATTTCCCCTTCTTTTGACAGGTATTTATAGCAGAAGATTCGCTATCTTCTCGTGTATGAGCAGTATGCCTGTTTGAATTTTTAGTAGGTAGGCACGTGCCTAGGCTTGCAGCTAGGTCTGACATAAAGTGAGTCGACTAGTCATTCTAGTGTCTCGGGAAGTAGCACAAAATTGCGTTTCCAATGGTCTTTCCACTTGAGCTGTCCTTGCAGATGGTTTCTCCATTTGCTTGGTAACATCCGGGTAACATCTTTAAGAGAATTTGACAATGTCACGAGCATACTAGATTATTTGGAAGGTGGATGCTTTCGTTCTTTTCGAGACTGACCGTCACTAATCCGGGCCAGAATCGTGTATGAATATTGTTTCGTTTGCTAAGTTATCCCCCAGGTGTTCCATTGAGGAGTTATCTCGGGGTTTCGTCCTCTCACTGATTGCAACTTCCGTGTCTAGATGTAAATCATCGCTATTGCCGATTTTTCATGTAGTGTTGTAGTTGTCCTCCCGCCTTTGTGAATTGTTATTAGCATAGTAGGTTAATCCTTTTCCATAATTTTTTCCACTATCCGCATCATTTTGGTTTTTAATGCCTACGTTTCGTTGTAATTTTTTTTGTACGAATTTGTTCCTCAGTCTGGCCATTAGTTTGGTTAACTTTGCTATCTTGTTCTTTACTTCCTGGACATTTCTTCGTCGTTCCGGGGGCTGCGAATTCGGAATGGCTTCTATTTTTTGTCGGGTTAGTCATTATTTGATAAAGATTTATTTGATACCTTTTTAAGGGGTAATTTAAGCTTAAAATTGTGTTTATATTATCAAATATTGCCTCAAATCATTTCTTTTCGTATTTGAGGTACTTGGGATTTGGAGATTTTTGGACGTTTTTGGGTGAAAAAGTGAAGAAAACAACAAAGTCGTGAAAAACCTGTGAAGAAAAGACACCTGACGGCGTCACGTTATAACTGGTGACGCCGTCACTTGGCAACTTGGAGCTTGGAAAACTAACATACGTCGCCTTAGCGAACTTTTGGAGATTTTACACCTGACGGCGTTAGGTGCAATTAGAAGAAGGGCATCTCGTGTTAAAGTTGTGAGAGATGGCTCGGAAAGATTAAAGAAGGATGGCGTCAGCCTTAAGCTGACGGTGTCAGAAGATCAATAGAGACGGTGTCAGAAGGTCGACTTGCACAAGAAGAAACCCTAATCACGGCCGTCTGACGGCGTCAGGATCCATAACCTGATGCCGTTTGCTTTGTAAATCTATATATAGTTTTCGATTTTTCATTCATTAGGGTGATACTTTGTAAACTTAAACCTTAGATGAATTTTGTAACTTTTGTAAGGCTTTTACAGCCTCTTTTCCTCCATGTTTAATTAAAGTTAAGTATTCTTTTAATCATTCAATATGTCTATCTGTTGTTTGATTATTTGTTTATCTTTTCTTCCTTTAAAATGCTAGATTAATTTACTTAGTGTTTGCTTAGATCTAATGAAACTTAGTTATTGATTATTGATGCGTATTTTCATCATGCTTTAAATTTATAAACTAAGAATTACAAGGATAAACATATTAATGGGCAGAGAACCCGATCAGATGTAGTAGAGCCTAGGTAAATCCGAGTGTCGTCCCTAAGAGCTGTTGTGAAAGAAATCAATGTACGTTATATCATGATGATTAAGAAAAGATAATGATTTGTCATGAAATGAATTATTATAAGTCTTAATTCCACATATTCAAGCAAGAGATAGAAAGTGAGAAAATAAAGTATTAACCAAGTTTAACAAGTCAAAGTTCAGGTTTACGAAAACTACATACAGTGGCATAAATATCAGTAAGAACCCATAAAGTCATCAAAGTCTATCTTCCCCGAAACCATAGGCACTACCCCATGATAGTAAGCGGAGATTGGATACTCGGTTGAGTCATTAAGTTCCAAATCTAATAGATCACATTCGTTAGAGATCCGGCCTCTCGGATCTTAGATCTCTCTAACTTCTGAAGTACCTCCACTCGTAAGGTGGTCATATGGTCAATTCGAACACGAGGTCCGTGGTTGGTTGTCATCCCAACTATATCCTCGCAATATATCAGACTAGGTCCTATGGTCAATTCTCCTAGTCTACCAGATAAACTGAGGTTGGCTGCTCAATTGTATCCGGCGTAATAGATACAAACAAGCTTATAATACTACCGAAACTAGTGCAAATGAATGGACAAAGAAGATATCTATATGAAGTAATAAAAGAGAACAATTAACTCAATGAAACTTAGATTAACAAAATGAATTCATCAAATGATTTGAAAGAAAAGCAAAAGAAAATTCAAACTCGAATACAAATGATTATAGTAGACGATATCTTCATTCTTTAGACTTCCAGACCTAGCTTCTTCTTCTGTGGTTGCTCTCCCCAAACCCTAGAAAGGTTTGGGAAAGGGGAGATGATTTTCAAGGTAAAATCCATCTTGTATTTTTAGGAAGGGATCAGCTACAGCGCAACGCTAAAAGTAGTTACGCCGTAGCTAGAGTTATCATCAATTGGTCTTATCCGTAGTGCTTGTTACGGCGTAGCTAATGGTTGTGCTACACCGTATTCTTTAGAATTTGTTTAGATTAGCTATGGTTTCCTTGTTATGTCGTAACGCATATTAAGTGTTACGGCGTAGTCTTCATTAAGCACATAATTCCATGTCATCAAATAGCTACGACGTAAACATCATCACTTAGTTACGCCGTAGTCTTCTTGTTTTAGGTGTTATTGTCCGTATTGAATCCAACTTTGTCCATTTGCCGCTTCTGATGCGTGGGAATTGCACCAGGCTTTACCTCTCGAGGGATCTCGAGAAGCTTACAACCCCCACCAGGCAGTGTACCTGATCGTTGTAGTATAGTATAGCGACAAGTACCGGGGGATTGATCGTTCAACTTAGGAATAGTGTCGCTAGGATTAGAAAACCTAAAAACTAGGTCTAGAGGTGAGGGATGATTCTTTTTGTATTCTTTATATTTTATAAAAGCAAATAAAAATCTCGGTTTTTGGAAGAGTGGGCGGAATTAGTTGCTAGTCAACTAACCCAATAACTACAGATGCAATCAAAATAAAATAATAAAATTGAAAATAAACTAAATTAAGATAGTGGTGTGAGCAATATATGGGAGAATTGTGTTTACTTAGATTTCACTACTCCCTAGATATCTTTTACAGGTTAATTACTTGTTACAGTTGCGTGGATGACGGATTGTATTCCTTAATACCATTCATGGGGTGGCGTACTTACTTCCCCAATCCTATAAGCTCCTACTTCACTCCTATGTCGAGCCGGCTAAGAAGCTCCTAACATGGGATCACTAGAATTCGCTCATGCATTAAATACAATCATAAAAACCTAGTACACATCGGTTCATGTTTCTTAAGACGTTCAAGCAAGTTACACAATGGAGATCTGCCAGTTTTCTTAAGCCTAACAATGAAATCATTCATCCATTACAACTATAAACAAGCAATCAACCTATAATCAACATCTAGGTTTCATTACATCTAAGCAAACACATGAAAGATCTAGCCTAGCATGTTGAAATCAAGACAAGCATAAGATATATTCAAACAACACATAGACATATTGAATGAATTGAAAGAAGACTTATCTTAATTGAACATGAAAGGTTTCAAGGGGTGAAAACCCTTGAAAATACTATTACAAACGACCTAGGGTTTATTAGGTTCGGCCCTAGTATTCTCCACACAAGTTCCTCTTTTAATGAATGAAAAATAGAAAAGTATATATAGATTTTGTGAGGTGACGGCGTCAAGAGTAAATTTCTGACGCCGTCATCTCGTCGCCAATAAAGTTCTCGGACTGCCTAGATCTGGGTCTGCGCTGTCATGTGTAATCCTTCTTCAGGCCGTCACCAAAATAACTCTTGACGCCCTTCTTCTGACGCCTTCAGGTTTTCTCTGGGTCGTCATGGATTTTTCTCTTGACGCCGTCATATTTTCCTTCTTGACGCCGTCAAGTACTGTTCCCAGCATGGAAAATTAAGTCTTTGTCGTTTTCTTCACTTTTATGCTCCAAAAACGTCCAAAATGCTCCCTTTTTCAGAATTCACTCCCAAAGTACCTAAAATCACAAAAGGAACGATTTAGGGCAATATTTGATCAAATAAATTCAATTCCGGGCTTAAATGACCCCCTAAAAACGGTTCATTTTTCGCCTCATCAGCTTCATACCCTATTATTAGTCCTAAATTAAAATATGAAGTAATAAGACAATACTAGAGACAATATTAAGCTAGAATGGTCAACAAAGAGGGGAAATTGGCACTAAGAATATCAGATAATTTGACGTCATCAATTATTGTTGCGTTGTCTATTGTTTAGTTGATTGCTTCACGTTAGGCTAAGAAAACTGGCTGACTTACTTTGTGTAACTAGCTTGAATGTCTTAGAAAACGTAACCATATGTGCAATAAAGGTTTTTCTCATTGTATTTAATGCATGAGTTGATGTTAATGATCCTATGATGGCGTAATTGACTTACGGTTGTAGGTGAAATTGATATTCATAGTGTTAGGGAAGTTAGCACACCCCTACGACTACTATTAAGGAATACAACGCTTCAACTAAAACAACTGCACTGTGATATTCAACAATTCAATAAAAGATAACTAGGGAGTAACTAAATCTAAGTAAACACATTTATCTCATAATAAGTAGTTCACCACATTTACTTTTCTGTCATTTTAATTTTTATTTATTAAAAATAGCTTTTTGGTTAGTTGATTAGCAACTAATTCCGCCCAATCTTCCAAAACCTGAGATTTTAATTTGCTTTCATAAAATATAAAAATACAAAAAGAATCATCCCTCACCTTTAGGCTTAAATCGTCATACACTTCAACCTAACGACATTATTCCCTTAGAAAACGATCAATCCCCCGGACATACATATACTACACTGCAACGACCAGGTACACTGCCTGGAGGATTACAAGCTTCTCAAGATCCCTTAAGAAGTAAAACCTTTTGCATGGCCGCAATCCTCGCTTCAAGTTTTTGGCACCGCTGTAGGGGAATAGTTATTGCTTAGGTTTGATTTCTATTTCGTTTAGGTCTACTCACTAGATTCCTATCAAGTAAGATTTTTATTTTCTTTTTCTTAGCTTTCTTTAGTCTATCTTTTTCTTCGTGCTTTTGTTTGTAATTTTCCTCATTTGCCATCATGGTGAATGACGGCGTCTTCGATCCCCTTGTCCAGCCACAACCACCACCACAAGACCCACAAAACCACCAAGACCCACTCGAACAACCTAGAGCCCGCACTTTAGGTGAATACTCCCGACCTAGCCACCAAGGCTATTGAAACACCATTGAGCTCCCCCAAAGAGCCAATGTGTCTCCATTGAGATCCCATACCATCTGGTTGGTGTAAAGCGGGTGTGCATTCCATAGACTTCGCTTCGAAGATCTAAACTAATATCTCAAGGATTTCATTAAAATCGTTCATTCCATAAACCTTGATGTTACCATTTAAGAGACGACACGATTACGTCTCTTCCAATTCTCTTTACGTGACCAAGCTAATCAATGGCTTGAGCGTTTACCCGCAGGATCCATCATCTCTTGGGATGATCTTACTTCTTGTTTCCTCGCTCAATTTTTCCATGCCGGGGAGAACTACTAAGATAAGGAATAACATCTTGATGTTCCAACAACGTCAAGGTGAAACTCTTTACGAAGTGTGGACTCCTTATGAAAGACTTACTCCAATAAGTCCCTCATCATGGCATTGATCTTTGGCTCCAAGTCCAAATTTTCAATGATCATGTCAATCAATCCAAAAGGCAAACCATTGACCAAGCAGTCGGTAGTAAGCTACGTGACAAGAATGTGGAAGAATCATGGGGAATCATAGAATATCTTGCTCTCTATGACAACGAATGGTGGAATGACCCTCGCGATTTGAGCAAAACGGTCAAGGCAATATCTTTGCCTTCGAATAACTCAAGCATTCCCAACCGTAGGATCATGGAACCTGAAGACCAAGTCAAGTTTCTCATGAAATTTTACGAAGCTCCCAAACCTTCAAGCCAAGTGAACAAAATCACTTCTTCATGTGAATATTGCAGTGGTCCCCATGATACTCGTGATTGCATGCAACTCCCCGAACAAGCTTTTGTGGACTACACGTCCTTGCGTACTGACAAAGCGGGAGAAAAGTGGTTCACATTCAAACCCGAGTAAAACACTTATGGTGATTCCTACAACCCGTCTTGAAAAAATCACCCAAACTTTAGGTGGAAACAAAACCAAAACCCTTCTCAAAACAATTCTTCAAATCCACCTAATCGTTTCCAATCAAACGGTTCATCCTCGAACCGTACCTTCAACAATGATCCTCCCAATAATTCCAATAACTCCAACAGTTTGGGTCCAATTTTATGGCATCTCGGGAAGCTCGTTTGACCAAGTTTGATGCTGATTACAGACAAAAACAAAGCAAGATGACAAATAAAATTGACAACATCTTGAAGGCTCTCCATTACCGAGAATTAGGAGCACTCTCAAGTGACACCGTCAAGAACCCGGAACTAAACATTAACTCCATTTCATCAGTTTCGTTTCCTAGTTCTTGCCCACAAGTTTATTCGGTTAACGCTATTATCACGTGTTTCAAACAAACTTAAGTTCTTCAAAAAGACCAAGATGATAACGCATACACTAATATATCGGTAAACTAAGTACTTGAAACACCTGCCATGCAAAACCTCGGTGATGAATTCAAGGAACTTCACCTTGAACGCCAGTTATCGATGTCTTAACCCATGATCCTTACTATAATGCCCTTTTGGAAAAATATGAGGATAAGCTTAAGTTAGGTAAGAATGGGACCGCTTTTCTTCAAACAAGTTGTCTAAGAAGTTAGATGATTTGGGTATATTTGTTTTGCCTTGCAAGATAGGGAATTCTGAACCTTTTGATACATTAGCCGATCTTAGATCAAGCCTTAACTGAATTCCATTGTCCTTTTACATAAATCTTAAGTTAGGGAAATTAGAAGAAACAAAAGTAATAATTGGCCTAGCAGATGGGAGTGTTGCATACCCGGTTGGAATAGTAACAGGCATGTTAGTGCATATAGGGAAATTAACTATGTTGGCGGATTTCCATGTACTTGATATGGTTAGTGACACTACATGCCCGTTGTTAGTAGGAAGAGGATTTTTAGCTACCGCTAGTGAAATGATCGATTGTAAGGCATCTAAAATAGCGGTAGGAGAATGTGAAACTAGGTCCATCTATGATGTTAAAAAGCATGCATACAATAATGATGAGGAACCAACACCTTATTGGGTAGATATGAATATGAGACCCTCTAGATATGGACCTTGGATTAATGGAGACTTCATAGGACCCCCAACGCCCATTTTACTTAAAAGGGGAGTTCGTAAACCAAACACGTTCGGTAGAACAACTTTTGGCTAGGGATACCTAGTTGGACCCATTTGAAGATCCTTTAGTTTTTAGAAAGATTAATGAATTCCTAGGAGTCTTGCTAATCAATATAGGAATGAATAAGTGGAAATGCGGGAGTAAAAAGAATAAGTGGAATTGGAATAAGCCACCAAAAGAAGGAGATGGACCATGGCACATAAAGACAACCTTGTATGATCTAGATGGAGAAAAGATTGAAAAGTCGTACCGAATAAAACGTACCAATAGGAAATTAAAAGAAAAGTTTGATCCTAAAGATGTCCTCAATGAGGAACTCACTCACATAGGATAGGACGTGACTTTGAGTCTAGCTACAAGACTCTTTAATAAAGAAAAACGCTTCTTGGGAGGCAACCCAAGCTTTTAATTGTTTGCTTGTTTATTTTTGTTTTTATTTGATTTCATATATATGATGCATCTTCATTGTTTATTATTCATGTTTTACATATTTCGTGAAAATGCTTTATTTTATTTTTAACTTCGCCTTAATCAATACAAAAAGATAAGTGTAGGAAAGATAATATTTGTTTTTAAGAACGGATTTGACATGAACAATAACAAAGATTGATTTAGCATATATATTAGTGTGTTTGTTTGAGTAAAATGCTTGTATCAAGTCACAATGAATGTTTTACAGAATTTCCAGGTTTTAAAACTCAAATTCTTCTAGAAATTTTCCAACAAAATATAAAAATTCTGTCAGATCATACGTGACGACGTCAGGCACTGTATCTGCATAATTTTCCAGGTTTTGTTTTTCTGCTGGAATTCTTATATTTTTGAAAAATTTTAGAATTTCGAATTTGCAGGAATCCGTAAATATTTATTTTGCAAGCATTATATCTTACATTGCTTTCTAGGATTTAATTTTAAATGTAGATTTTACTGCCGATTTTATGTGAAGTTTCGTGTTTTGCTTTCTTATTTATTTACAGGTTATATTGGAAAAGCAGATGAAATATACATTGGAAGTGAAGCTTATCACGTTCATTTTCTTGGAGGAAGATTTAACCATGTTTTCACATCGTCCATACCGAGCGAATCAGGGGAGTACTAGTTTCTTTCTTTTTCTTTTATCATTACTTTTATACTTTTTTTAGGAACATTGGGGACAATGTTCGGTTTAAGTGTAGGGAGGGTAAATTGGGATACCTTAGAAATTGTAACTCCACTTGATTTTTTGCTTTGTTTTAAAGTAAATGTGTAATAAAACTAAGAGAAATACTTGTTAGGGCAAATTTGGCGCCAAATTTAATTTTTTTTGCGACATATAGGAGTGAAACTTTAGTCTTAAAAAGCGTCTCATGGATAGGAATTATATAGCTAGCACAAAAAACCGTACCACTCAAAAAAATTTCCACCCCAAAAATGTGAGGATTCGCCTTTAGATCATTAGGAAAAATCATTCATCTTTAATGCTTATGAGTGTACCGGTGGTATATAGATTCTAGAACTTGCATTTGTAATGCTTCCCAAGGCCGCTAGTGAGACTACATTCGTGTAGTTAAGATTTACTATATGATAAGAGGCATTAGGATAACCCTTTGTTTTAAACATGTATTATAATTACGTTGACTTCATTGGTCAAGTAATTCTCTCACACCTTTGCGATATACTCATTTTTACTACACGATACCCCTAGTACATCCCTCAGAGCCTATCTTTTTCGCGGTTCTCGTAATATTTCGGTGGATTCCAAAATATTAATGAAGAATATTGTTTACAATCCACCCACAAATGTACATCCAAATTGCCTTAGCCTACCTTGTATGCGCTTATCTTTAGTGCATTATTGTTACATATTTAAACACTTTGTCAATTATCTAATTGGTTACATGGTTGCTAAGTCGAGCCATCTCTTGTATATATAGTTTTGGGATGATTGGGACTCATGGGTAAATGTACTAGTCGTTATAAAGTGAAAGGGGAATCATTACCCCTTATATACATTAACGTTTTAATTATTCCAAGTGTTTTGATTTTCTTGATTCAAGTCTTTAATTTAGTTATGTAAAAGTTCAAGTGTAGGTGATAAAGATTTATTTGATACACTTTTAGAGGGTCATTTAAGCACTAAATCGTGTTTTTATGGTCAAATATTACCTTACATCGTTTCTTTTGTCATTTTAGGTACTTGGGACATGAATTCTGGAAAATGGAGCATTTTGGAGCTTTTTGGACGTTTTTATGCTCAAGAATGAAGAAAACAAGAAAACTAAGAAAAGTCTGGAATTACACCAGACGGCGTCAGGCTTTGGAACTGACGTCGTCGCCTTATGAAGTGATGCGATAGAATTTTACACTAGGCGCCCTAGAAAAGAATTTGGAAATTTATACGGGACAACGTCAGGCACAAAAAGTGAGAGGCCGCCTGGCTTTACACTAACACGAGGCGGCCCAGAAGTTTTATAAAGGGACGCATCAGAAGGTCTCTTGAGCGATACGAAACCCTAAAATCGGCGACCTGACGGCGTCAGGACTTATAACCCGACGCTGTCAGCCTTATAAATCTATATATAGTTTTTGCTTTTTCATTCATTAATAGGTGGAACTTTGTGTACAAACCCTAGTCCGACTTTTGCACTAAATTTAGGGGTTCAAACCTTCTTTTCTTCCATGTTCAATTAAAGATAAGTTCTCCCTTTAATCCTTCAATATGTCTATGTGTTGTTTGATTAATTGTTTATCTTTTCTTTACATTACATGCTAGCTTAGATTTCTTAGTGTTTGCTTAGATCTAATGAAACCTAGTTATTAATTATTGATTTTTGATTTGTTATTGATTGTTTGGTTGATTGACTAGAGTTAGGCTTAAGAAAACTGGCTAATCTCCTATATGGTAACAAGCTTGAACGTCTTAAGAAACGTAATCGGATGTGTACTACAGTTTTATTGGTTGTATTAAATGCATGAGTAACTATTAATGAGGCTATGATAGGATACTAAACGTGTCTTCATAATAAGAGATAGAAGCTCATAGGATTGGGGAAGGACGTACACGCCCCCATGAATGGTTAAGGAATACAATCCTTCATCCAAACAATCGTGACAAATCAATGAATCAATAGAGATAACTAAGGAGTAGTGAAATCTAAGTAAACACATTTTTCTCTTATAAGTAGTCAACCACATTTATTTTTTTGTTATTTTATTTTATCTTGTTGATTAGTAGTATTTCGGTTAGTTGACTAGCAACTAATTCCGCCAATCTTCCAATACCCGAGATTTTAATTGCTTTCATAAAATATAAAAATACAAAAAGAATCATCCCTCACCTCTAGACGTAGTTGACATAGTTTTCAATCCTAACAAAAATATTCCCCTAGAGAACGATCAATTCCCCGATACTTGCCACTCACTATACTACGCCGGTCAGGTACACTGCCTAGAGGATTGCAAGCTTCTCAAGATCCCTTGAGAAGTAAAGCTTTTGCGAGTTTGTAATCCCGCATCAAAGTTTTTGGCGCCGCTGCCGGGTTATAGTTATTGCTTAGGTTGATTTTTATTTTAATTAGGTCTACTCATTAGATTCCTATCTAGTGAGATTTTTATTTTCTTTTATTAGGTTTTTTTTAGTCTATCTTTGTCTTTGTACCTTTGTTACTAAAACGTATTCATTGAATATTCCGTTTGCCACTATGGAAAAAGCGAATCCACCCCTTTCACCGGAATAAGTAATTGTTTTGCGTAATCAATTGAGAGGGAAATTAGAGAGCTTAGGGAGCTTAATAGATTGATCGATATTGATCTTGATAGTGTACTAAATGACCTAGTAATTACCATGTACTCAAATGAGAGCTTAGGGCCTGATGATTTTGCAGTTGTTGAAATTATAGAGGAACAGGGAGATGGGGAATTAGATCACGAATATTTCAATTTATACCCTACTTAGGAAGAAATTGCCTACTATAGCAATATAGTTGATAACCCTTGACCACCCTTTGTTAAAATTGATCCAAAATTAAAGAAGGGTAACCCTTGGAATGTAAAAATACCATGTATGATTAGTACATTGATCAAGCTTACATTGACTGTTAATCCCCAATCAGCGTGATGTCCTCAAGTGTTTATAACGATATAATGAATGCACAACTTGAGCCTAGGAGAGATCTCAAATACTACGGCGGAGTTTGTAACTTTGTTGGGAGAATTAAAGGTGTGCATATCTTTGTTGGGAATTTTACCTATGTCGCTGACTTCATGATTTTAGCGGATTTGTCAAGTGTTATAGAATGTCACTTATCTCATGTTGTACTAGGTAAGCCGTTTGTCGAGGTTTCCAAGTTAGTATACGATAGGCTAGAAGGCACGGTTCGGTTTTCAACCAAAAATGATAAAATAACATATAGGATGCCTAATAGGATGAAGGAGTTACATTACGTGCTTCAATTAGACAAAGATAATATCAGTGCATTTGAGGATATTAAAAAGGATGATAGGAAAAAGGGCATGGATTATGTATGGGAAAAAGGAGCTTTTTTTATAAGAACTGTCTAAGCCTTGGACCTAAGTACAAAGTCGATTGGGAAATTGTTAAGAAGATTAGAGAGGCGATTGAGAGAAAGGATAAGAAAACGTAGGGTGTGACTTTAAGTCTAGCTACAAGACTCGTAAATAAAGAAAATCGCTTCTTGAGAGGCAACAGAAGGTTTATTTTATTTTGTTTATTTGTTTTTATTTGTTCCCATATGTATTTTTCATTCTTTTTATTTATTGTTCATGTCTCAAATAAATTTGTAAAAATGCTTTATTTTGTTTTTAACCTCGTCTTAATTACATATAAAGGTATTTTACAAAAAAAATAAGTGTAACGGAAGCTCATATTTGTTTTAAAGAACGGATTGAACATTAACAATAATAATAAGATATGAACATACATATTAGTATTTGTTTGAGTCAAATGCTTGTATCGAGTCACAATAAATGTTTTGCATGGATTCCAGGTCTTAAAACATGAATTTTTCTTTAAATTTTCCGGGAAAAAATATAAAAATTTTGTTACGCCCATTCTGACGGCGTCAGAGTTAAAACCTGACGACGTCGGACTTTATTTTCTGAAAATTTTTCCAGATTTTGTTTTCTTCCTGAATTGTAAAGTTTCATAAAATCTTAATTTTTTAAACTCTAGGAATCTACAAACATTTATTTTGCAAGCATTATATCTTTACTTGCTTTCTAGGACTTACTTTTATATATAGAGTTTACCGCCGATTTTACGCAAGGTTTCGTGTTTATTTTCTTTGTTGATTAACATGTTATATTGGATAAGAAGATGATTATATTTCAGGAGTGAAACTTTAGATGCACATTTTCTTGGAGGAAGATCTAACCATGTTACAATATTTTCCATACCGAGCGAATTAGGGGAGTATTAATTTCTTTCATTTTCATTTATCTTTACTTTTACATCTTTTAATTAAATATTGGGGACAATGTTAAACGTAAGTATAAGGGGGTAAATTGGGATACCTTAGAAGCTACAACTTCGCTTGATTTTTGTTTTGTTTAATAGTTAATGTGTAATAAAACTAAAAGAAATACTTGTTAGGGTAAATTTGGCACCAAATTAATTTTTTTTTGCAACATATAGGAGGGAAACTTTAGTCTTAATAAGCGTCTCATGGATATGAGTTATATAACTAGCACAAAAACCGTACCACTCAAAAAATTTCCACCCCAAATATGTGATGTTCGCCTTTAGATTATTATAAAAAGCATTTATCTTTAGTGCTTGTGAGTGTACCGATAGTATTTAGATTCTAGAACTTGCGTTAGTGATGCATTCCGAGACCGCTAGTGAGACTACATTCGTGTAGTTAGGATTTACTATATGATAAGAGGCATTAGGATAACCCATGTTTTAAATCTGTATTATAATTACATTGACTTTATTGGTCAAGTAATTTTCCCACACCTTTGCGATGTGCTCATCTTTATTACAACATACCCCTAGTACAACCCTCAGAGCCTATCTTTTTTGTTTCTAACTTTAAGCATCTTACTTAAAGGAAGAATTTGTTTGCAATCCACCCCAAATGTACACCTAAATCGCCTTAGCCTTCCTTGTATGCACTCATCTTTAGTGCATTATTGTTATTTGTTTAAACCCTTAGTTAATTGTCTAATTGATTACATGGTTGCTAAGTCGAGTCATATCTTGTACATATTATTTTGGGACGATTGGGACTCATGGGTAAAGTACTAGTGTTATGGAGTAATGGGGAAGAACATCATTTATACCCCCCATATATGTATTAATGTCTTAAAGTACTCCAAGTGTTTCGATTATCTTTATTCGAGTCTTTATTTTTAATTATGTAAAAGTTCAAATGTAAGGGGAGGAAACGAGCTCCCTTGATGTATTATTTTGGATGGTAGGGCAAGAGTGCATGGAAAAAAAATTGAAAAAACAAGAAAAATGAAAAAAAAAATGGAAAAAGAAAAGTAGAAAAAACATATGGACTACCATCTCGTTTCTTTTATATTTATGTTGGACATAGTTAGCTTTAGTTGAGTCGAGTCTTGGCTTAGAAAGGCCGCATTGTACATGTAATTGACCAAGACAATTGACTTACCACAAGTAAAATATCGTTATAGCCCTTCGAAAGACCTCTTTGATAGTTAACCACAAAGGGTGACCAAGCGGTAAGAATACCAGCCTTCCAAAGAGGAGGTCAAGGGTTCGAATCCAACGGGGAGAAAATCAATCCCCTTGTGGCCACGGAGGTTCACCTGCGCCGACTCCGGGCTATCCAAAAGGGTAGTCACCGTGGGATTAGTCGGCTCGCAATGTCGAGTCGGAAACCCATGTTACCAAAAAAAAAAAAAAAAAAAAAAAAAAAAAAAAAAAAAAAAAAAAAAAAAACCTCTTTGATAGTTTATCCTATGTGCTTACGCCAAAGTGGTAGAGGTTTTTGATCCTTTCCCAAGCCTATGGTAATCTATGTACTATGTCAGGTAGTGAGAGATATCTTTTCTATTTCCATTTGTGATATATAAATTTATAACACCCAAGAAATGAGAGTATCCAAACACTATATGTGAGGTGCTATTATATAATTTCCGTACTTGTTTTGACTAAGGTAGAATGATCATTTGTTATAATTACTTTTATATTAATGTTAAATGACGCGTAACTAGTATTTTGATTGGTATAAAAGCTTATTTGCTTGAGGACAAGCAAATCCCAAGTGTAAGGGTATTTGATAAGGATTTATTTGATACGCTTTTAGGGGGTCGTTTAAGCCATAAATCGTGTTTTTATGGTCAAATATTAACTTAAATCGTTTCTTTTGTCATTTTAGGTACTTGGAACATGAATTCTGGAAAATTAAGCATTTTGGAGCTTTTCAGACGTTTTTATGCTCAAGAATGAAGAAAACAAGAAAACCAAGAAAAGTCTGGAATTAACACCAGACGGCGTCAGACTTTAGAGCTGACACCGTCGCCTTATGAAGTGATGCGATGGAATTTTACACTAGGCGACCCAGAAAAGAATTTGGAAATTTATACGGGACGGCGTCAGGCAAAAAAGTGCGAGGCCGCCTGGCTTTACAGTAACACGAGGCGGCCCAGAAGTTTTAAAAAGGGACGGCGTCAGAAGGTATCTTGGGCGATACGAAACCCTAAAAGCAGTGACCTGATGGCGTCAGGACTTATAACCCGACGCCGTCAGCCTTGTAAAACTATATATAGTTTTGCTTTTTCATTCATTAAGAGGTGGAACCTTATGTACAAACCCTAGTCCGAATTTCGCAGTAAATTTAAGGATTCAAACCCTCTTTTCTTCCATGTTCAATTAAAGATAAGTTCTCCCTTTTATCATTCAATATGTCTATGTGTTGTTTGATTAACTGTTTGTCTTTTCTTTACATTAACATGCTAGCTTAGATTTCTTAATGTTTGCTTAGATCTAATGAAATCTAGTTATTAATTATTGATTGTTGATTTGTTATTCATTGTTTGGTTGATTGACTAGCGTTAGGCTTACGAAAACTGGCTAATCTCCTATACGGTTACAAGCTTGAACGTCTTAAGAAATGTAATCGGATGTGTACTACGGTTTTATTGGTTGTATTTAATGCATGAGTAACTATTAATGAGGCTATGATAGGATACTAAACGTGTCATCATAAGAAGATATAGAAGCTCATAGGGTTAGGGAAGAACGTACACGCCCCCACGAATGGTATTAAGGAATGCAATCCTTCATCCAAACAATCGTGACAAATCAATGAATCAATAGGAGATAACTAGGGAGTAGTGAAATCTAAGTAAACACATTTTTCTCTTATAAGTAGTCCACCACATTTATTTTCTTGTTATTTTAGTTTATCTTGTTGATTAGTAGTATTTGGGTTAGTTGACTAGCAACTAATTCCGCCCAATCTTCCAATACCCGAGATTTTAATTGCTTTCATAAAATATAAAAATACAAAAAGAATCATCCCTCACCTCTAGACCTAGTTGACATAGTTTTCAATCCCCCGGTACTTGCCACTCACTATACTACACCGGTCAGGTACAATGCGTGGAGGATTGCAAGCTTCTCAAGATCCCTTTAGAAGTAAAACTTTTGCGAGTTTGTAATCCCGCATCAGTAGGGAGGAAGCGAGCTACCTTTGATGTATTATTTTGGATGGTAAACTATGAATGTTTAGAAAAAAAAGTCGGAAAAAAAATAATAGAAAAAGAAAAGTGAAAAAAAACATATGAGATTGTTGATACAAAAGTTGGGCGTTCCTGATTATGGGCTCTTGCTCTCGTACCAATTTGCTTCTTAGTACTTGTAACCTACGCACTAAGAAAATAAACAACACTGTTAGGCTTATCGTGGGATTGTCTCCCACGATTAGACTCCGGCGTGAGAGTAAGTAATCGATTTAGGGTTCTCGTAAAGAGTTTAGGGTTTGTGAATCATACCTTGAATGAGAGTTATGTCATTCCTTATATAGGCGCAGAATCCTTGTAGGGTTCGTGCTCCTTACGTTTCGCACCCATGGTGCTTATCCGGGTAAGGATATCTATTCCATAGATAGATGATCCTTATCTATACCGTGTATAGTTTATATGAGTTTGGGCTTATGTGAGCCTGTTCCCATTATTGATGCGGCCCAAGTTGCAATAGCCCACACATAGTGGTTTTGGGCCTTAGTAATGTTTATCATTTGGGCTCGTGGCCCATATATAGACTATACGTCATCATGTCCCCCCAGTCTAGTGTGCGCGGCTCGTAGCCGCGGATGCTAGACCAATCTTAACAACGGTAAGCGTGACGGGAAAACATTGAAATATTGCCGCCCATTTTGGAGTGCAATGCACCTAGTCATAGATATTTCAAAGAAATACCTCGAAAATCGGGGGTTGTGTCCACGTGTCCCTCGTAAATCGGGAAAAAGTGCATGTACCGTTTCGGTTCTAGCCACACGTTTTTGTTAGTGGGATCCACGTGGACATCATCTAGGGTTTTTTACTCCCTATATAATAGTCACCGCCTCCATTGTTACAAAAACATACAGTAAAAACACACACTCACCCTTGCTCACTTCTTTTTAAAAGCGTATTTTTGCAAAGAAAGTAATCATTTCATTAGGTAATTTTTTTGTGCGTGTCTCAGTGAATTAATGAAAATGGTTGCCCAGTTAGAGGACTTTCGCTCTGCGATGACGGAGAATGATGTTACCCAGTTTACATCTGACTACTTCATTCCTCTGGATGTGCGTCCAGAGGCTCCAGATGTTGACGCGTGTATAGCCTATTTCCCCGAAGGGAAGATAGGATTATACACGAAATTCTTCGAGTACGCGAATTACCGCGTACCGATATCTATCTTTCTGAGCGATTTGCTCAACCACTATCGCCTCCACATCTCACAGCTGCACTGTATAGGTGCGGCTAAGGTGTCGAATTTTGAAGTAAACTGCCGTTTACTTGCGATAGAGTCGACCATAGCCTTGTTCCGTGTCTTCTACCATACAACGTGGTCAAATGGATGGGTGTCTTTCGCGAAGCGCCCGGGGGCGCTTCAGTGTTACACTGAGAAGGTAGACTCCATTAGACATTGGAGGGAGCATTTTTTCTGGGTTGATGACGTGGTTTTTCCATCTCCCTTTGAGTTTTATACTCAGGATACTTTGCCAAGGGATGGGCGCCCCGCACCCGGTTCCTATAAGCTGACCGATGCGCAGACTCTTGATGCCAACCGCATACCCATTAACCCTTATCCGGAGGAGTTTTTGGTGCACATGAGGTTGAGTCGCAATTACTTCGGCGCTGCTGACGAGGTGCCAACCTTAATAAATGATGAAGGCCGGGGTGGGTGTTCGTCCCTTTTACTTCAAATATGTAAGTCTTCTTATGTGCGCACCTTTAATAACTAATCCTTTCTTTTTTGTTATTTGTTTATGTGCGCATAGATGGATCTGTTCACCGTTGTTAAGCTGGAGAAACCAAAGCAGGTGACTGTGGGAGTGCGCCCTCTGAGGGAGGGTGAGCAGCCACTTCTAGAGGCGACCGAGGGTCATTTGACAGTGCTGCCGGATGTTGGCCCGGAGAATACGCCGCCGCTCCAAGTGACGCCTGTTCAGAGCGTGGCGCCAGATGTGGAGATGGCGCAGGAGAAGGAGGCGCGCGCTGAATCATCTGACAGTGTGGAGATCCTAAAGCCTGAGGAGGTGCTGAAGGAGGAGGTGGCGTAGAATCTTAAGCGCAAAGGGGAGGCTGGGAGCAATGGCACCAAGAAGAGACGACGCTACCTTATTGGGGATGCGGAGTCGTCCGCGGAGGAGGAGACATCCGCTCCTAGCGCGGATAAGAAGGCTGCAGAGGCTTCTCCCTTTCTGTAAGTATCTGCGTCTCTATTCTGTTTCTTGTGTATTACTTGTCGTAATATGTGCTAACTATCTTCTTCATGTATTGTAGGGATGATGCCACGAAGAAGGATGGAGTTTTCGTGGATGTGGTTTCCTCTCCGCAGAATGAAAACAAGGAGGGGAAAGCCAAGGTTGATGAGGGTGTAGAGGCGCAACAGTTGATGGATGAGTTGGCTGCGACTGCTTCGCGTCAGGCTGAGCTGGGGGCTCAGTTGAAGAAGAGGTATGTCGGGGAGAGCAGTACTCTCGCCCAGAAGGATGAGGAGATAGCTAGGCTCCGTGCGCAGCTGGCGGAAGCGCAGGCGGAGGTGGAGTCCTCCAGGGTGTACACTGAAAAGGTCACCCATGAGAAGTTGTCCGCACTGGCTGAGGTGGAGCAGGTGCACGGGCAGCTTCATCATTATAAGTCTGACATGACTTGGGCCGTGAGGTTCTTGGAGGAGAAGAAGCTGGAGCACTATGCTAGTATCGCCAAGTTCAAGGAGAGTATGGAGAATATCATCCAGGTTCAGGAGAACAAGCTGCACGGCCTGAGCATCGAGTACGATGAGGAGTTATACCCTCATTTGATGTCGACCATTGCTGAGCGCAGGTATTTCCTTTTTAGTCTTCTTCTTTATAATATTTTGTTGCTATGCCTTTCCTTAACACAAATTGTCTTTGTTGATGTAGGTGGTTGATTAGTCACGGGCTGCGCCTGGCAGCTATGGGCACTCTGGAGTCCCAAGAGGTGTTGGACGCCTTTGGGAAGGTGGTTCACTGTGCGGTGGCGCATGGGAAGTCGCAGGCTATGGAGGATCTCCATGAGGCCAAGCTTCTGAGCAAGGACTTGGCAGAGCTCCCTGGTTATAATGCGGCTGCATATGATGAGTTGATGCAGGCTATGGCGGGGTTGAAGGTCCTCGAGTTGCCGCACATTGGAAGGTTGGAGCGCGACCAAGACAACCCCATAGATGTAATTATGGCAGGGTTGACTTTGGAGCGCCACCTTTTGGAGGATGCAGAGGCGCAACCAGATTACTTCTTGAAGCCTGATGTGTCGCAGCTGCAGGTTCCCGTGTTCGCGTAGCCTCGCCACATCCTCAACCCGTTTGCTCTTGAAAAGGAAGTTCCCTTGAAAGAGGTTCTAGAGCGTCACGCGCAGAGGGCTGCCCAGAAGAGGGGCATTCAGGGCAAGGCAGTGTTGTGTGGCGTGGGTGCTGCACACATCCCCAAGTCTGATGGGGTTCCCGTGAGTGTTCCTACCGTATCTCCCAAGGACGCTTTGATTCTGAGAAAGCTTCAGGAGGCGGGGAGCTCTGCTGCTCCGGATGATAGCCCTGAGCATCGCCATAGCGTGTAGGCTATTTTGTATATGTATTAAATAATGAAATGTATCTTTCCTTGTAATTTTGTGTAAAAATGTCGAATATGATACCTTTTTGTTAATTAAGTGCCTGACTTAAGAAATATACTTGCATTGTTTGCTAAGTTTTATTGTTTGACCAAGTGTCATGGCTCGTTAAGTGCGCGACTTTAAGAAATATACTTGCATTGTTTGCTAAGTGTTATTATTTGACCAAATGTCTTGGCTCGTTATTTGCTAAGCTTGTACGGTGTACTTAATATTTGCGCACCCGTCGTGGGATGCGCACGTAAAACTTACCTCGACGTCTCAAAAGTAAGGCGCTTAGCAAGGATGCGTGATCCAATGTTGATGGGTTTGCAACCCTCTTACTCAACGAGTGAATTAGTAGGTTTACTCATCCTTTATGCCTTCGTGGGTCTTAATTAGTGCATGCACGCCATGTAGGCAAAAATATAAGATAACAATATTGACATATATAAGTATGTACGCAATAAAGTGAAATACGCTATGGAGTTAGCTAGAAACCATAACATTTTATTGATACTTGCAAGTTTTTTGAAAAAATAAAAATACAATTCTTAGGAAAGAAAAGAAAAAGCAAACACTTATTGGGCACCTCTTAGGATGCAAAGGTGTCTGTGTAATGGCCGTAGCCTAAAAGTAACATCTTTTAAGATTACAGATATTCCAAGTGCGCGCTAGGTCATGACCTTCCATATCGCGCAGTCTGTATGCACCGTTGCCGAGTGCATCTGTGACCTCGTAAGGTCCTTCCCATTTTGGTCCGAGCTTGCCTGTGTCTTCTGTGTGGCTCGCATCGTTGACGCGGTATACAAAGTCTCCTGGCCTGAATGAGGTGTTTTTGACCTTTGCATTATAATACTTCTTCATTTTTGCCTTAGCCTTTGCTTCGCGTATAGCTGCGCGTTCACGCCTTTCTTCCAGTAAGTCCAAGTCTATGCGCCGCTCCTCGTCATTTGTTGTGACATTGACCTCTGCTGTTCGTATAGTTGGCATTCCTATCTCAGCTGGTATGACGGCTTCTGTTCCATAGACGAGGGAGAATGGCGTGTCGCCAGTACTGGTTTTGATTGTTGTGCGATGCACCCATAAGACATGCGAGAGCTCGTCCACCCACCTTCCTTTGTGTCTGTCAAGGCGCGCTTTTATTCCTTCCCCTAGACTGCGGTTTGCGCGCTCAACTAGGCCGTTGGTTTGTGGGTGTTTTACTGAAGCGAAGTGTTGCGTGATGTTCAATTGCGCGCACCAATCTTTGAATGGGTTATCACAGAATTGTTTTCCGTTGTCTGATATAATCTCTCCCGGTAGCCCGAAGTGACAGACAATGTTGTCCCAGACAAAGCGTTTGACTTGGTTTCCTGTGATGCTCACCACCGCCTTTGCTTCAATCCACTTCGTAAAGTAGTGTATGGCTACGATGAGGAACTTTACTCCTCCTGCTGCTACTGGAAAGGGTCCTGCGATGTCAATGCCCCATTTGTAAAATGGCCATGGTGAGGTAATTGGTGTTAGCTCTTGTTGTGGTCGGCGCAGGATTGGCCTATGTACTTGGCAATTGATGCATTTCTTTATCAGATCGCGTGCGTCGCGATGCATGGTTGGCCAATAATACCCTGACCTTAGAGCGCTTGCCACCACAGATCGCGGCCCTGAGTGCATGCTACATGATCCATCATGGATTTCCCGGAGTACGTAGTCTGCTTGAAGAGGTCCAACACATCTGAGCCAGGGTTGTAAGAAAGAGCGTCGATAGAGTATGTTGTCTCGTAGTTCAAATCGTTGCGCTGTGCGCCTCACTCTTCGAGCGTCCTTATGGTCTTGTGGTAAGATTCCCTTGCTGATGAATTCAATGATAGGTGTCATCCATGTAGGATCTTGTTCATCTATCGCTGTGGATATCTCCATTTCCAAGATTGACTTATTTTTTAGGGTTTCTACCAATACCTGTTTTGAGAGGTGCGCGAAGCTTGTGGATGCGATCTTGCTGAGCGCATCAGCTTTCCTGTTATATCCTCTGGGCACCTGTTTTATTGTGAACCTGTCAAAGTTTTTAATTAAAGACTTGGTTTTTTCCAGGTATTGGATCATGTGTTCATCCTTGGCTTCATATTCACCTAGCACATGGTTCGCGACTAGCCGAGAATCTACATTCGCTTCCAGGTTGCGTGCACCCATTTGGATTGCGATGCGTAGTCCGGCTAGTAGGGCTTCGTATTCAGCCTCATTGTTTGTGGACGTGAATTCAAAACGCAGCGCATAGGTGAATTCCATACCTTCTGGGTTTGTAAGAATAAGGCCAGCGTCTGATCCATCTACACATGAGGACCCATCTGTGAACAGAATCCAGGGTTCCTGTAGATCTGTTTTGGTTGCAGATGTTGGACTGTCGGTATCTGGCTTCTGCACGATGAAATCGGCTAAGATTTGTCCTTTGATTGCAGTGCGCGGTCTATATGAGATGTTATATTCACTTAACAGTACACTCCATTTTTGTAACCGTCCTGATGCGTCGGGTTTAGAGATAACTTGTTTGATTGGCTGATCGGTGATTACAGCTATTGGATGCGCTTGAAAGTATCTGCGCAGCCTTTTGGCTGCGAATACTAGAGCTAAGACCAGCTTTTCCATAGCGCTGTAGTTAGTCTCTGTCTTCTTCAGGGCTTTGCTTACAAAGTATATGGGTGTCTGGACGGAATTCCTATCTGTCAATAGTACTGCGCTAACTGCTCCATGAGTTGCCGATAAGTACATGATTAGCTCTTCCCCTGGTCGCGGTGCGACAAGTTTGGGAAGAGATGCCAGATGGTGTTTTAGTTGTTGGAAAGCTTCTTCTGCTTCTTCGGTCCAACGAAAGTCTCCCTTTTTAGTACACTTCGTGAGCGTTTTAAAGAGAGGAAGGGATTTGTCTGCTGACTTAGATAAGAAACGGTTTAGCCCTTCTAACTTTCCATTCAATGACTGGACTTCTTTAAGTGTGCGCGGTGAGGGGAGATCAATAACAGCCTTTGTTTTTTCTGGACAAGGCTTGATTCCATCGGGTTCTATTAAGTATCCAAGGAACATGCCTTCGGTTGCGCCAAAGGTGCACTTCTTGGGATTTAACTTCATGTTTATTCGTCCCAATGTTCTGAACGTTTCCTCGATGTCGCGCACCAATTCATCCTCTGTGTGGCTTTTGATGACAAGGTCATCAACGTAGACCTCTAAGTTGCGGCCTACCTATTTCTCGAAAGCTGTGTTCACTAGTCGTTGGTATGTTGCGCCTGCATTTTTTAAGCCAAAAGGCATTTTTGTGTAGCAGTACACTCCTTGACTGGTGTGGAAAGCTATTTTTTCTTCATCTTCGACTGCCATCTGAATTTGATGATACCCTTTGTATGCATCTAGGAAGCATTTGAAAGGGTATCCGCACAGGGATTCTACCTTCCAGTCTATTTCTGGCAGTGGATAGCAGTCCTGTGGACATGCTTTGTTAAGGTCCGTGAAGTCCACGCACATTCTCCAACTGCCATCGCTCTTTTTTACCATAACTGGGTTAGAGAGCCAGTCGTGGTAGTACACTTCGCGCATGATGCCTGCGTCTACGAGTTTATGTACTTCTTCCAGAATAGCCTTTGCACGATCTGGAGCCTGGCCGCGCTTCTTCTGTCGTATTGGGGGATATCCTTGTCGGATTTGTAGCTTATGCTATGTGATAGAGCTTGGCACTCCTGTCATGTGTTTTGGTTCCCATGCGAAGATGTCCAGGTTCTTTTGTAAGAGTGCGCACACGGCTGCTTTACCTTTGTCAGATAAAGATCCACCAATCGAAACTTGTTGGTCCGGGTAGTCGGGATGAATAACGACCTTTAGGTTTTGTGTTTTTTCTGTGCGCTGTTCTGGAATATTCTCTACTTCAGTTGTTACCGCGTGGCCTTCCCTTGGTGGTACTGTTGTGTTATAGAGGGTGACAACTCCTCCTTCCACTGGGAACTTAAGCATTCCATGCGCTGTGGATGGTACAGTGCGCATGGATGATATTCCAGGTCTCCCAATGATACCATTGTATGGTGAGGGAGACTTTATTACCATGAAATTTATCCATGTTGCGGTTGAGTGTTGTTCATCTCCTACGACCACCAGCAAGCGTAACTGCCCCATGGGCCAAATCTTTTCTCCTGTGAATCCAGTCAATGACGTTGTTGCTGGTATCAATTGACCTTGGATTTCAGGCCGCAGTCTTTTGAAACAATGATCATACAGGATGTCTGCGGATGCTCCTCTGTCAATATACATGCAGTGGATATCATGTCCTCCCGTATGTATTTCAATAGTTAGAGGTTCTACAACTGCGTAGTCCGTAGCTAGAGTAGGGAAAGATATCTCTTTTTCTGGAGAGAATTTTTGGCTGACTTTTTGCTTTATCTTACGCTGCCATGACTGTATCATGTATATGGTATCAACTTTTTCTTTGGGGGGTTCTTTCTTACCCCCGTTCCTCTGTTTGTCTTTTCCCTCTTTGATGTTTTTTACAAGGTGGTCCATTCTGCCTTCTCTTACTAACTTTTCAATTAGTTGTCTTAGCTGGACGCACTCGTTAGTTGTATGGCCTTTTTGACCATGGTACTCGCAGTATCCATTCCCTATGCGCTTTTCCTCAGCGGTGCGCATTGGTGGCGGTTTTGGGAAGTTTGCACCTTCTGTTACAAATATTTCCCTCGGAGTTTTTGTGAGAGGGGTATACTTGTCATTGTCTCTTCCGCTGTGATAATTCCTGCTGCGGTTGTTATTCTGATCGTTGGATTGTCTCCTAGGCTGCTCTTGCTGCCTATAGTTCGAATAACCCTTTTTGCTGTCCGCAGCAGCTGCTTCTCCTTGTATAAAGGATCTGGTGCGCTTTGTTAGCTCATCGAAAGTCTGGGGAACTTTGTCATTTAGCTTTCGGATAAGTTCTGGGTTATTAATCCCATTCATGAACCCTGAAATTTTTAGGATTTCGGGACATGCTTTGACTTGTATGCACTCATCCTTGAAGCGTTCCATAAAAGTGCTAGTTGATTCCCCTTGGCGCCGTTTCACTCTTGCTAGCTCAACAGGGTTTTTAGCGCACTTCTTTCTCTGGGTAAAGTTGAGACGGAATGCTTTCCGTAATTCCTCGAACCCACCGATGCTCCTACGTGGGAGTTTGCTAAACCATGTGCGCGCGTTCCCTACTAACGTAGAATTAAACATGTGGCACCACACAGGTTGTGGCCAATTTTCGATAGTGGCGGCTGATTCGAAAACTTTTAGATGATCATCTGGATCACCTGTTCCATCATATGTTTTCACATTAGTGGGCATGCGCCTGCGTTTGCGGTCTGAGTAATCGTTGATGCGTCGTGTAAATGCGTCAACTTTCTGGCGACGCCATGGAAGAGACATGTCTTCATTCTCTTCTTCGCGACGTCTTCCTTTTGACTTCCAGTGTCCTGTTTCTTTATCCTCGTTGTCCGAGGAGTCACTGGAGGAAGGGTAGTCTCTTTTTCGGCGCTTGCGCCGGCTTCTTTCAGAAGAAGAGCTTGAGGGACTTTCACTTGGGGATCTTATTTTCCCCAATCTGTCGTGAATCCTCTTACTCCTAGGTTTGGAGGATCCTTGGCTTGGCGAATGCTGAGGTCCTAATCGGTCTTGTATCCCTCGACTGCCAAGTCTGGAGTGAACATTAGTGCGCCTCTCGCTGTCTTCTGAGTACTGTGAATCAGATGTCGTACCCAGCCTATCGTGGATAGTGGTACGTTCTACGCGTCTTCCTCGTAGGTGGCGCAGTGGTGATGGTTCACGTTCAGGACCAAAATTGAGTCGAGCTTGTAGGCTCGTGCTTGCCCTTCTCCTTGCTTCTTCTTGCATGAGGGCGGTTAAGGTTTCATAATTTTGGGATACAAAATTTCCCAACGTTAGATTGGGCGTGTCCTCAGCTGCTGCAAGAATGTCTGCCTCAGTATTAGGCACCCTATCTCGATTGGGCGCGCCTGGTGGCACAGTGTTGTTCACTGTGGGTACAGTTTGGTGAGGAGTGGTGAAGAGGGTGCGCTGGAGTTCCTCAACGCTTGGGACCACTGGGGTGATTTGGGTAGTCCTTACAGGTAGTTCTACCACTGGAAGAGGTTGGGTTGTCCCTGCCTCTTGGTGACCAGGTGCGCTGGTTGTCCCAGCAACCTGCCTAGGGGTCGAATCTTGTTGATTCTTCCTCTGGGGGTCACGTTTTTCTGACTGCGGAGTCCGCTGGCTTGAATTCTTATTCTTTGTCATTCTAGTTCTTAGTTCTTAGTAGGGTCCCACGGATCGCGCCGCTTGTTGATACAAAAGTTGGGCGTTCCTGATTATGGGATCTTGCTCTCGTACCAATTTGCTTCTTAGTACTTGTAACCTGCGCACTAAGAAAATAAACAACACCGTTAGGCTTATCGTGGGATTGTCTCCCACGATTAGACTCCGGCGTGAGAGTAAGTAATCGATTTAGGGTTCTCGTAAAGAGTTTAGGGTTTGTGAATCGTACCTTGAATGAGAGTTATGTCATTCCTTATATAGGCGCAGAATCCTTGTAGGGTTCGTACTCCTTACGTTTCGCAACCATGGTGCTTATTCGGGTAAGGATATCTATTCCATAGATAGATGATCCTTATCTATACCGTGTATAGTTTATATGGGTTTGGGCTTACGTGAGCCTGTTCCCATTATTGATGCGGCCCAAGTTACAATAGCCTACGCATGGTGGTTTTGGGCCTTAGTAATGTTTATCATTTGGGCTCGTGGCCCATATATAGACTATATGTCATCAGAGATACCATCCACGTCTTTTATTTATGTTGAAGTCAGAATAGTGTCTTGAAAAATACAAAAAGAGTTAGTAGTTAGCATAGTTGAGTCGAGTCTTGGCTTAGCAACGCCTCTTTGTACATGTAATTTATCAAGATGATTGACTTGTCACCAGTAAAATCCCCTTTATCTAATAAACCGTGTTTTTCATACCCTTACACCTAACGTTACAACCCTTTAAAAGACCCGTTTGATAGTTTATCCTAGGGGCTTATGCCAAAGTGGTGGAGGTTTGATCCTTTCCCAAGCGTATGGTAATCTATGTGCTATGACAGGAAGAGAGTGTTATTTCACCACAAAAGGACAAAAACTGCCGGGACGGTCCCTTAAATATAAGGGACCGTGGGACCATGGCAACTTTAAGGGACCGTCCACGCTCCTCGACCTGGGTATAAATACTGACCCATTTTCACCAGAAAAACTGATCCTCTTTGCACAAAAATTCCCTGGTCTTTCCTTTTCATTCTTTGATCACTATAACTCTTTGGTATGTGTTTATAAGTGATCTCGTCATCCACTACATCATGTGCAAGAAAAGAACACTCGAAGTCGTCAAGAATCAAAGTGTTATTGAATCTACACACCAACTAGTGTTATGATTTCCTTTACCTCATGGGTAAGAGAAGAACTCTCGACATAGATAAAGATTCGAGATGTTATAGGTGTCCACACACAAACGTAACAAGTGTTACGGTGATAGGTTCTATAAATATTGTCAATGTTTCCGACTTGTGTGTGAGTCGAGGATGGCGTTATTTGTGTGAACTTGGATGGTGATGTAGATCCAAGAAATCTTGTAACAAGAATAGGTCATGTAATTGTTGTATGGTGTGTGGTGTCCTAGTTTGTAAGCTAGGAGTTAGTTGAGTCAGTGTGTGAAGGCTTGGATCGGGTGATGATCTAAGTGAGTCTCGTGTGAAGGCTTGGATTGGGTGAAGATCCAAGTGTGTCTTAGTAGTGAACGGGAGTGATCGTTCGTGTGAAGATTTAGATTGTGTGTCGATCTAAGTGGGACAAGAGTGCTTGTTCGTGTGGCCACGTGGGCCTTTGTGTAGATTGGTTCTAGCTAGGATTAGGACTTGACATTCTGCTTAGTGTCGTTAAACTTGGTGTAAGCTTGTGTACGGTTTGTTCCACCATAAAGGAGCGTGTTGATTAGTGAGGTAACTCTCGAGTGTGGGATTCAGGGAGTGGAGTAGGACGAAGAGGTGCTTCGTGCCGAACCACTATAAATCATCGTGTCCGGTCTGCGTTTTCTCTTCCTTGCTCTTTACTTTCTATGTTTACATCACATTTATGTTTGTGTGACTTGGTGTGTATATGCTTTTGATATCAACTAGTTAACTTAGAAACATAAAACATAAGAAAACTTATTCAGATTAAATAGACACGCCCACTAGTGGCGGTCCCTTATACAGGGACGGTCCCCAAACATCTAAGGGACCGTCGGTGTATTTAAAGGACCGTCCACAGTGAAATCAAAATTGGCTAAAAATGTTTAAACCTCACGTTATGTTTAAGTCTATGTGATTGCTTACATACTTGTTATTAAGTGACATTTAAAGAGGAACGTATTCACCCTCCCCCCCCCCCCTCTATGTTTCTACAATTTGTATCAGAGCCTCGTCGCTCTAGTTTTCAAAACAAATGATTTTTAAAATAGAGTGCCGTCCACGTATCAAATTTCTTATTGAGAGGGATTAAATATGAAAAGTGTTTAGTTGCTTAACGTGTGCTTTGTTGTTTAATTCGTATTAGTTTCGTTGGTTAAATGCACTTCATATACTTGCTTGAAGGAAGTGGATTTTTACAAGGAAAATTTGTTTTTACTTACTGGTGGCGGTCCTTTATCACTAAGGGACCGTTTGGTATTTAAGGGACCTCCACCAAAATAGTGTCGAACTTTGAAAATTCATATAAAATCAACCGTAAGTCCGTAGGAGTCGTGCCACCCACCATTTTAAAGGTAATTGAATGTAATTTCATTTAAAAATAATTAAAAGGATTGATTCCAAACATAATTAAGTTGCTAATACAAAATACTTCATACTAGTCAAAACCGTATGTAACGTTTTAATATAAAACTACCTTTTTGCTAAAGCTCTCGAGTCAGACATCTTAAGTAAATGAATTTTTGAAAAATGGTTTCATTGACTTGATATTAATTAATTCTTGAATTGGGGAGGAAAATTATTTTCAAAAACAAAATCGAGCAAGTATATGTTGTTGTATCTAACATGCTAAACAACTACGAATATCATTGTGCGTAATATGCTAAATGATTATTTGCTATTGATTGTTTGCTTATGTTATAATGTTTTAGTAACTCACTTAGATATGTAGACTAGTTTGATTAATCATGTGTGACAAAAACAATTGTTTTGCACAATTATCCTTCCAACGGTTCTAGTGTTAAAATACACCACCTTAAAATATGTAACACTCTTCAACATGATTTCTAAAACATTGCATGCACTTATCTTGGTTGTCCATGGGTTGTCTAATCAAGATAAAGGTTTATTACAATACATTAGTATTTAAGTAAAAGAAAATGTATTCTTGAACCTTGCATGCATTTTAACACACACTAATTGTTTCAAACATGTAGTCATAAACTACTCCTTTTCATAAGTTATGTATTATATAAAAATTGTTAGGATAATTATTTTTATACATATATAATATCAAAAACTGCACATATTATATGTAATAATAAATAGTTTTCGTACACAAAAATAAATGACAAACTTAAATCATTAAGTTAACATGTCATTGTTATTAACCTCACACATACAACAAGTATTAAATTTGATAGAGCAGATTCCATAAATCTTTGCTAATTTTCTTTATTAAAAAGAGTGATTGTGATGCTCAAGAAAGATTTCGAACTTATATCGATTCATTATTCAAATTATGATTGATTTAATTATCGAATCTAATTGACAAGATTTTGAGTGTGGACATAAAATTGGATTCATTATTTGTTTAGCTTCAAGATACAACAAAACATATCATCCTGAACCTACATACTCAATCACACTCGATTGGTATGAAAATAATGACATCCTACTCGAGACAAAAATTATATGCATCGGATCATAACTTACACTTGTGTTGATGATGTCATATTGAGTCTAATTGTCCAATGGTTGTGTTCCAAACATTAAACTAATATGTTTAAAAGATGATTGATGCGTGGAATTGCACCCCTAGCAAAAGGTTTTACCTCTCAAGGGATCTTGAGAAGCTTGCAACCCCCACCAGGCAGTGTACATGTTCGTTGTAGTATAGTATATTGACAAGTACCGGGGGATTGATCGTTCAACTCAGGAATAGTGTTTGTTAGGATTAAAAAGTCTACTAAACTAGGTCTAAGGGTGAGGGATGATTCTTTTTGTATTTTTTATATTTTAAAGAAAGCAAGTAAAATCTCGGGTTTTGAAGGAGTGGGCAGAATTAGTTGCTAGTCAACTAACCCAATTAACTAAAGATGCAATCAAAACAAAATAAAATAAACAAAAACTAATTTGTGGTGTAAACAATAATAAGAGAAAATGTGTTTACTTAGATTTCATTACTCCCTAGATATCTTTTATCGGTTGATTAGCTTGTTACAATTGCATGGATGACGGGTTATATTCCTTAATACCAGTCGTAGGGCCGTGTACAAAATTCCCTAACTCTATAAGCTCCTACTTCACTCCTATGTCGAGCTGACTAAAAGCTCCTAACATGGGATCACTAGAATTCGCTTATGCATTAAATACAACCATAAATCGTAGTACACCTCCGATCATGTTTCTTAAGACGTTCAAGCAAGTTACCAATTGGAAGTCTGCCAGTTTTCTTAAGCCTAACATCGAATACAATCATCCACAACAACTATAAACAAACCATCAACCAATAATCAACTTCTAGGTTTCATTACATCTAAGCAAACACAATAAAAACCTAGCCTAGCATGTTAAAAAGAAGAAAAACATAAGATAGAATCACACAACACATAGACATATCGTATGATTATTGGAAAACTTATCTTCAATTGAACATGGATGGAACAAGGGTTGAAACCCTTATTATTACAGAAATTTCGTCTAGGGTTTTCACAAAGAAGCTCTCAAAAAGTTCCACCTTTAATGAATGAAAATTAGAAAACTATATATAGATTTTACACCTTGACGGCGTCACGTTATGGCTTGTGACGCCGTCAACTCGCCGCCAAGATAAAATTCGTATTGCCTAGATCCACTTCTAACGTCGTCATGTGTAATATTACTCTGGGCCGTCACATGTGTTTTGACCCTGACGGCCTTAGTGACGCCGTCAGGCCAAATTGCCTTGAAAATGTTCTGGGCCGTCATGTGTATTTTCCACATCCACCTCTTTTGCCAAGCTTGACGCCGTCACTTGCATTGCCTTGACGCCGTCAGGTACTGTTCCCAGCAAGGATTTTGAGACTTTGTCGTTTTCTTCACTAAAGTGCTCCAAAAACGTCCAAAATGCTTCCTTTTCCAGATTTCTCCTCAAAAGTACCTAAAATGACAAAAGGAACGATTTAGGGCAATAATTGATCAAATAATCACGAATTCGGGCTTAAATGACCCCCCAAAAGCGGTACACTTTTCTCCTTATCAAATACCCTTACACTTGAGATTTGATTGTCCTCAAGCAAATGCGCTTTCATTTAACACTAAGATAAAAGTAACTACAACAGATAATCGTTCCACATAAAACCAAAAACACGCACGGAGGTTATACACTAGCACCTCACAAATAGTATTTTGATACTCACATCTCTCGGGTGTAATAAAGTATATATCACAATAAGGAAATGTAAAACATCTCTCACTACCTGTCATAGCAAATAGATTACCATAGGCTTGGGAAAGGATCAAACCTCCACCACTTGGTGTAAGCACCTAGGATAAACTATCAAAGAGGTCTTTGAAAGGGTTATAACATGAGGCGTAGGGATATGATAAACACGGTTTTGTTGGATAAAGGCAATTTTTTACTGGTGACGAGTTAATCATCTTGGTTAATTACATGTACAATATGGCGTTGCTAAGCCAAGACTCGACTCGACTTAAGCTAATAAATCAAAAGTAACAAAAGCTTAAAAATAAACATAAAGAAACGGGATGGTAGTCCGTATGTTTTCCTCTTTTTCTTTTTCTATATTTTTTTTTGCATACACTTTTACCCTACCATCCAAAATAATACATCATAGGGGATTTGCATTCCCATTACACTTGAACTTTTACATACTTTACAATCAACTATTCTAATGACTCGAATTAAGATAATCAAAACACTTGGAGTACTTTTTAAGATTAACGCACATATGGGGGTAATATATGATGTTCTTCCCCATTACTCCATAACACAAGTACTTTACCCATGAGTCCCAATCGTCCCAAAACAATAAGTACAAGATATGACTCGACTTAGCAACCATGTAATCAATTAGATAATTAACTAAGGGTTTAAACAAATAACAATAATGCACTAAAGATGAGTGCATACACGGAAGGCTAAGGCGATTTGGTTGCACATTTGGGGTGGATTGTAAACAAATTCTTCCTTTAAGTAAAATGCTTAAAGTTAGAAACGAAAAGATAGGCTCGGAGGGGTGTACTAGGGGTATCGTGTACTAAAAATGAGTACAACGCAAAGGTGTGGAAAAAATTAATTGACTTTACTAGTCAAGGTAATTGACTTAAATGGTCAAGTAATTATGATACGGGTTTAACGCAAGGGTGATCCTAGTACCTCTTATCATGTAGTAAATCCTACTACACGAATGTAGTCTCACTAGTGGTCTCGGGATGCATCACTAACGCAAGTTCTGGAATCTAAGTACTACCGGTACACTCATAAGCACTAATAATGAATGCTTTTCATAACAAATCTAAAGGCGAACCTCACATATTTGGGTGGAAAATTTTTTTGAGTGGTACGGTTTTTGTGCTAGTCATACAACTCCTATCCATGAGACGCTCATTTAGGCTAAAGCTTCACTCCTAATGTTGTAAAAAATTTTAAATTTGGCGCTAAAAATTGCCCTAACAAGTATTTTTCTTAGTTTTATTACACACCTACTATTGAACAAACAAACTCAAGCATAATTGTATTATCTAAAGTATCATCATCTACCCTCCCCTTACACTTAGGCTGAACATTGTCCCCAATGTTCAATAAAAAGATGTAAAAGAAAATAAGGTAAAAGAATGAAAACAAATACTCCCCTGATTCGTTCGATGTGGATAGTGTGTCAACAAGGTTAGATCTTCTTCCAAGAAAATGAACTTTGAAAGCTTTCCTCCAGAAATATAAATCATCCTCTTGTCCAATGTAACCTGTTAAACCTGAGAAAACAATCAAGGCAAACCTAACGTAAAATCGGCGGCAATCTATATATACTAAAAATCCTAGAAAACAAATTAAGATATAATGCTTGTGGAATGAATGTTTGCAGATTTCCTGGAGTTTATAAAACTAAAGAATCAACAAAAACTTTAAGACTCCAGTATAAACAAAACTCGCAAAATTTTTCAGAATTTTAGTACCTGACGCTGTCAGGTTATAACTCCTGACGTCGTTAGAATGTTCCTGCAAAAATCTAATGTTAAGTTTCCGGAAATTTCTGAAAAAACTTGTGCCTTACTTCCTGGAAAATCCTGCAAAACATCATTATGACTCGATACAAGCATTTGACTCAAACAATTACTAATACACATGTTCATTTAATATTGTTGTGGTTCATGCTCAATTTCGTTCTTATAAACAAATTTGGGTTTCCCCTTACACTTAGCTTTTGCAAAATACCTTTATATGTAATTAAGACGAAGTTAAAAATAATATAAAGCATTTTCACAATTTACTTTGAACCATGATCCACAAACAATAAAAATAAATCAAGCATACGGAAACAAATAAAATCAAACAAATAAAACAAATAAAACATGGGTTGCCTCCCAAGAAGCGCTTTTCTTTATTTACGAGTCTTGTAGCTAGACTCAAAGTCATGGGCTATTACGTGACCTCGTCCTTAAAGGTTATGTCCTCCTCATTAATCATTTCATTGCCATTTTCTTGATAATGCTTAACGCGTTGTATATTCACAGTGAATTCTCTATTCTCATCGTCCATTAACACAACAACGCCCGTTTTAGAGGAGCTTTTCACGGTAAAAGGTCCATACCATCTAGACTTAAGTCTCCTGGGAAACAATCTTAAATGAGAGTTATACGGTAGAACTTTGTCTCCTTCTGAAAAATCCTTAGGTTTCTTAATTCGTTGGTCATGCCATCTTTTTGCTCTTTCTTTATATGTAACTGAGGATTCATATGCTTCCAGTCTTAGTTCATCAAATTCCTGGAGCTGTAAGAACCGGTTCGTTCCTGCAACTGTATAATCCAGATTACATGTCTTACGTTCCCAATATGCCTTATGCTCTAGCTCTACTGGAAGGTGACACGCCTTGCCATAAACCATGCGGAACGGGGTTGTCCCAATAGGTGTTTTGTAGGCCGTTCGGAATGCCTATAAGGCCTCGTCAAGTTTAAATGACAAATCCTTTCTGTTCTGATTGACCGTCTTTTCAAGTATTCTCTTAATCGCTCTATTGGTGTTTTCAACTTGACCGTTAGTTTGAGGGTGATAAGCGGTGGAGAATTGGTGAGAGACCCCATATCTTTTCATGACTTTCTCCATTTGTGCGTTGCAGAAATGGGTTCCCCTGTCACTAATGAGAGCTTTAGGAATGCCAAACCTAGCAAACAATTTCTTTAAGAAATGAATAACTACCCTAGCATCGTTAGTCCTAAGGGCTTGTGCCTCAACCCATTTTGAAACATAATCAATGGCCACTAAGATATATTCGTTCCCCCCTGAAGACAGGAATGGGCCCATAAAATCTATTCCCCAAACATCAAAAACCTCACAAACTTGTATAAAATTCTGAGGGGCTTCATCCCTTCTTGATATGTTCCCAACTCATTGACAAGCATCGCATGCTTGTATGATTCCCCTTACATCACGAAATATTGTAGGCCAATAGAATCCTGCATCAAAAAAAATTTCGTGCTGTGGTGTTCATCCCGTGATGCCCCCCTGAGGGCCCTGAATGACATTCTTTCATTATCTTCATCGCTTCTTTTTCTGAAACACAGCACCTGATTATTTGATCAGGGCATCGTCGGAACAAGAAAGGTTCATCCCAAAAATAATATTTCAATTGGGCAAAGAATCTTTTTCTTTCATGTCTGTTCAGGTGTTTTGGAATAATTCTACTTGCTAGATAGTTAGCATAATCCGCGTACCATGGCTCAGAATCATTTATTGACATGAGTTGTTCTTCAGGAAATGAATCCCGAATCTCACTCTTGTCAGATTCGTTAAGACAGGGATTTTCGAGATGAGAGAGATGATCAGCAGCTAAATTCTCTGCCCCCTTTTTATCACGGATTTCAACATCAAACTCTTGTAACAATAAGATCCACCGAATAAGTCGAGGTTTAGCATCTTTCTTAGCAAATAAGTATCGAAGAGCCGAATGATCTGTAAAGACGACCGTTTTTGAAAGGACCATATATTGGCGAAATTTATCAAAAGCGAATACTACAACCAATAGCTCCTTTTCAGTAGTGGAGTAGTTTTCTTGAGCAGGGTTCATAGTTTTGCTAGCATAGTATATCGATTGGAAGTGTCTGTTAAGCCTTTGGCCCAAGACTGCTCCAACAGCATAGTCGCTAGCGTCGCACATGATTTCTAAGGGAAATTCCCAATTAGGTGTAACCATAATTGGGGCTTGCGTGAGTTCCTGCTTTAGCCGATCGAATGCATCCTTGCATTCTTGAGAGAAGTTGAAAGGGGCATCCTTAACAAGCAACTGAGTCATTGGCCGAGCTATTTTAGAGAAGTCTTTAATGAATCTCCTATAGAAACCGGCATGACCCAAGAAGCTACGTACTGCCTTGACTGTAGTTGGATAGGGTAGCTTCGAAATAGCTTCAATTTTTGCTCTGTCCATCTCGATCCCATTTCCAGAGACTTTGTGTCCAAGCACAATCCCTTCTTTCACCATAAAGTGGCATTTTTCCCAATTTAGGACCAAGTTGGTTTCCTTGCAACGTTTGAGCATTTTTTCGAGGTTAGCGAGACAACGATCGAAAGAGTTCCCAAAGACTGAGAAATCATCCATGAAGACTTCCATGCTATCTTCCATTAACTCATGAAAGATTGCGGTCATGCATCGCTGAAAAGTGACGGGAGCGTTACATAACCCGAAAGGCATTCTCCTATAGGCGAATGTTCCATATGGGCAAGTGAACGTGGTTTTTTCTTGATCCTCTTGGGCTATGGAAATTTGGAAGTATCCTGAGAATCCATCCAAGAAACAATAGTATTCATGTCCTGCTAATCTTTCCAATATTTGATCTATGAATGGGAGAGGGAAGTGGTCCTTTCGGGTGGCATCATTCAGTTTTCTATAATCAATACACACACGCCAGCCAGTGACTGTCCTTTGGGGCACCAATTCACCCTTGTCATTTTCACCACAGTCATCCCTCATTTCTTTGGTACGACCTGCACAGGACTAACCCACAGACTATCTAAAATGGGGTAGATCAGCCCTGAATCTAAGAGTTTGATGACTTCTTTTTTTACCACTTCCTTAATATTGGGATTTACTCGCCTCTAGGGTTGCACAGCTGGTTTATAATCTTCCTCCATAAGAATCTTGTGCATGCAAAAGGTCGAGTCAATTCCCTTTATGTCGGCTACACTCCATGCAATGACTCCCTTATATTTCTTCAAAACTCCTAAGAGTTTATCTTTTTGCTCATCTTCCAAGGAAGAATTTATGATTACTGGCAGTTGATCTTCTCCTTGTAGGAAAGCATATTCTAAGTGGTTTGGGAGTCCTTAAGTTCTAGCTTAGGTGGTTCGACAATGGAGGGCTTTAGTTTGTTTTCGGGTTTACGAAGCTCGAGCGGTTCAGTGGCTCGTTGTCCAGGATAGAAGGATACTGTGCTAACTCTTTCTTCCCTCTCCTTCTCGATTATAGGAAGGAAGGCTTCATCTTGCAACCAGCCTTTTTTGATCTATTCATCAAAACAGTTGTCAATGACATCGGTTAATTCATCGAATTCTCCGATGAAATATAGCCGATTAGCAGCTTCGAGAGAAAGGTTCATTGTATCCTTAATATCAAAGGTTACGCTGTCGGTTCCCATTCGCATAGTTAATTTGCCATCATGAACATCAATGACAGCACGAGCAGTGGCAAGAAATGGTCTTCCTAAGATGATGGGTACAAGGTCATCCTCCTCCATTTCCAAAATTACAAAGTCAACCGGAAATTTGAACCTCCCAACTTTAACCAGCACGTTCTCGCATATCCCCAAGGGGTATTTGACTGATCTATCAGCTAGCTGGATGTTCATACGAGTTTTCTTCAATCCGGAATACCCTAATTTGAGGAACATGGAATAAGGTATGAGGTTGATGCTTGCTACTAAATCAGCTAGAGCATTCTTTACCGATAAAGATCCTATGGAACAGGGCAAGGTGAAGCTTCCCGGGTCGTCTACCTTTTCTGGTAGACCTCGTTAGGTCACCATCGAGCATTCCTCTCCTAGGGTTACAAGACCCTCAAGTCTCTTTCGGTTAGCAAGTAATCTCTTGAAGTATCTGCTATACTTGGGCATATGGTAGCAAGCATCAAGGAGGGGTATGGTGACTACCGAATCCTTCAGATATGACAAGAATATTTTATTATCATTCTCAATCTTTTGATTCTTGAGGCGGGACGGAAAGGGGACTTTCACAGGTTGGTAAGGTGGAGCAAGTGGAGGGGAGGTCATCTGAGGGGGTTGTTTGGGAGTCTCATCGCTCACATCACCTCCTTCCTTGTGAGAAATGTCTGGCTCGACCACAATGGGGTGTTGATTAGGATAAGGGGGTCCTTGGTTGTTGTTCCGGCCCGAGTAGTAATCACGATTAGGGGATCTGTTTGGTTTACTTGATGCTTGTTACAACCATCGAGGGCGGCATTGAGCTCTTGGAACCATTTTCCCATGTCATTTTGTTGTCCAGTAATGAGCTCGTCAAGCCCTTTCAATTGTAAGCTTTTTTCATGGGTGAAATGTCCAAGATCATCCTCAAAAGTGCTCCTGATTTTGAAGTCAGGACCTTTCTCTCCCTCCTCTTTTTTTACAAGATTTCCCCAAGGGGTAAAATCAACGTTTTGGTAGAAAGTTAACAGGGAAGGATCATCGAAAATGTCATGGCTTGACAGGTATGCGCGTTCGGTAGTGGGCTCTCCTCCGCATTCCTCTATTTCATGCGGGCCCCCATAGTGGTCGCAAATCAAGTATGGATTTGATAGTTGTTTAGCTGTTCGCGACCCTGCTAGGTATGATACCCTTTCGTGAACCTTCCTTAGCCGATCCTCAGATGAGAGTGTTTGCATGATTTCGGATATACTCATAGTCGAATCGGGTTTATACCAGGTATCGTCTTGATCTTGAGCATATTCCTCAATCCTATTCCACCCTTCCTCGGCGCTCAGATTGGCTATTTTCCCTTTTATCGAATTATTGATTCCATGTTGATCATTTTGGGAGACGATGCCATGATGGGGAACTTGCCTTATTAGGTCCTTGAATCTAATTCATGATCTATATATGGGCTCATTTTTTCCCTTACGGAAATGGAGGATCCTATCCCTAAACGCTGAGGTTTTTCCTACAGGGAAGAATTTCTCGTAAAACTTAAAGATAAGCTGCTCCCATGTGAAAATGGACTCAGAGGGAAGTTTATTGTACCAATCCTTGGCTTTTTCTTGAAGGGTAAAGGGAAAGAACCATAGTCGGGATGTGTCTCTAGTGGCCCCATCCGCATGGAGAGTGTCCACTATCTTCAAGAAATCCCTAATATGTTGTATTAGATCATCGATTTGCAATCCGCGAAACCTGCATACACTTTGGACAAGCCAAACATCATTTGCATGCAAGACCTCATTGGTACGTTCGTTTGGAAAGACAATGGCATTAGAGAAGCCGCGAGGGTTCGGGGAGCAATAATCCTTAAGGCGCTTAGGTGTGGTAATTTCAGGAGTTTCCATATCGTGGCTGGATTGGGAGCTAGGGGATGTAAGGTGATGATCTGAATTTTCTTCAGAGAGGGCTTCATCAAAGTTAATGGTTGTGCCAGATGGTTCGGGTGTTGGAAGAGATTGCCTTAGCCTATGCATTTCCCTTTCAGGTTCTGCATAAGGAGAGACAAGATTTCTTAAGGAACTACGACTTCTGGTGACTCTAAGATTAGAAAGATCTTCATTTGCCATGATGGCAGGCGGCAAAGGTTACGAACAAAGGAATGAAGAAATAAGATAGACTAAAGAAACCTATAAAAATAAAATAAAAATCTTACTAGAAAGGAATCTAGCAAGTAGACCTAATAAAAAGAAATTCTAACCTAGACAATAACTATTCCCTGGGTTGCGGCGCCAAAAACTTGATGCGTGGAATTGCACCCTCGCCAAAGGTTTTACCTCTCAAGGGATCTTGAGAAGCATGCAAACCCCACCAGGCAGTGTACATGTTCGTTGTAGTATAGTATAGTGACAAGTACCGGGGGATTGATCGTTCAAATCAGGAATAGTGTTCGCTAGGATTAAAAAGTCTACTAAACTAGGTCTAAGGGTGAGGGATGATTCTTTTTGTATTTTTTATATTTTAAAGAAAGCAAGTAAAATCTCGGGTTTTGAAGGAGTGGGCGGAATTAGTTCCTAGTCAACTAACCCAATTAACTAAAGATGCAATCAAAATAAAATAAAATAAACTAAAACTAAATTGTGGTGTAAACAATAATAAGAGAAAATGTGTTTACTTAGATTTCATTACTCTTTAGATATCTTTTACCATTTGATTAGCTTGTTACAATTGCATGGATGACGGGTTATATTCCTTAATACCAGTCGTAGGGCCGTGTACGAAATTCCCTAACTCTATAAGCTCCTACTTCACTCCTATGTCGAGCCGACTAAAAGCTCCTAACATGGGATCACTAGAATTTGCTTATGCATTAAATACAACCATAAATCGTAGTACACCTCCGATCATGTTTCTTAAGACGTTCAAGCAAGTTACCAATTAGAAGTCTGCTAGTTTTCTTAAGCCTAACATCGAATACAATCATCCACAACAATTATAAACAAACCATCAACCAATAATCAACATCTAGATTTCATTACATCTAAGCAAACACAATAAAAACCTAGCCTAGCATCTTAAAAAGAAGAAAAACATAAGATAGAATCACACAACACATAGACATATTTTATGATTATTGGAAAACTTATCTTCAATTAAACATGGATGGAACAAGGGTTGAAACCCGTATTATTACAGAAAATTTGTCTAGGGTTTTCACAAAGAAGCTCTCCAAAAGTTCCACCCTTAATGAATGAAAATTAGAAAACTATATATAGATTTTACACCTTGACGGCGTCACGTTATAGCTTGTGACGCCGTCAACTCGCCGCCAAGATAAAATTCATATTGCCTAGATCCACTTCTGACGCCGTCATGTGTAATTTTACTCTGGGCCGTCACATGTGTTTTGACCCTGACGGCCTTGGTGACGCCGTCAGGCCAATTTGCCTTGAAAATATTTTGGGCCGTCATGTGTATTTTCCACATCCACCTCTTTTGCCAAGCTTGACGCCGTCACTTGCATAGCCTTGACGCCGTCAGGTACTGTTCCCAGCAAGGATTTTGAGACTTTGTCGTTTTCTTCACTAAATTGCTCCAAAAACGTCCAAAATGCTTCCTTTTCCATATTTCTCCTCAAAAGTACCTAAAATGACAAAAGGAACGATTTAGGGCAATAATTGATCAAATAATCACGAATTCGGGCTTAAATGACCCCCCATAAGTGGTACACTTTTTTCCTTATCAATGATTAAAAGACACAACGAAGTAGGATTGACAACTTGGATGTTTCATCCGAAATATTCAAGCAATTTACATTGCAACGCAATTCGTAAATGTGTCATTTTCAAAAACCCAAACACGAGCAAACAAACAACATATGTAGACTTTGCTCATGAATGAGTCAAGACTCAAAATCACATGTCAAGTAAAAATATTACATATAATACATCATCAATCTTCAAGAAGATAACATATATCTAAAAAGGATAATTTATACAACGCGTGTCACTACATAAACAAGTAAAATTTGTAAATCACATTATAACTAAAAATACTTGTTTTCATTAGTAACTCATAAGAGTGAAAAGGTTTTTCTCTTAAATAAGCATGGTTGTGAAATGATACAATATGTTTTCTCTCAATAATACAAAGTAAATGGTTACACGATCAATTAAGGTAAGTAATCTTTATTAGACTCTCTTTCTCAAGATTTACTATGGAGTATTCTTGAAACCAAAAACACGTGATTTAAATACCGCACTTGCCTTTGTTAGGATGTTGTGTAAGACATGTCATTTTCATTAACCGACTTTTAATATATTGATAGTTAAGTTATATTAGGATATGTTCTAGCGGTATTGGCCAATATCATCTTTGGAAAACCTCGATGGGAAAGTATAGGAATTCCAATTTTTCTAATATGAGAATGGCTACTGGAGAACCTATTGCACTAGAAACTCAATTTGACCTAACGGTTGAATTGCTTCCGGAGAGAAGTTGGGTTTGTGGTAAACCCATAAAAATGGCTGTGTTTAGCCTTAATTGAGCACCGCTAGTAATAGTCTCATACCCATTCTCTAACATGAAAAATTGCCATTCCTACATTTGACTAAAGACATTTTACATCGATGATCTTCGTCTCCTGTTAGGATTGGACTTTAAACAAGTAACAATTAGGATACTTCTTGACAACCTGGATTACTTGAATATATGTGTTTAATGTGTGTAAACAACATATTGCTCTTGTATAATATGATTAAATGTCTTCATGACTCCTTAAATGCTCAATGCCTACTTGCTTAATTATTGAATGCATGTTCATTAGAAAGATCTTGCTTTGAATTAGTTTTTCTAATGTCATATTCTTGATATATGTCCATGATACATGCTCTCGTGTGCTAAATGCCAACATGTTTTACTTAATGATTGTCTTCAAAGTAATCATGCTTTGTATGCATCTCTTTACATGACTTACATGTTATTTGTGCACCTAAACTTTGTTGAACTAAGTATGCCTTTCATGATACCTCCTAGATGTCATATAGTCTTACATGCCAATATCCTTGATTATTATGTGATGCATGATTAAATGGCTTACATGCTTAAATCTTTGATGACTATGAAACAAGGGTTATTTATCCTCACACTAGATCATAATCTTCCTTTAGGGTGTCTAGTGTCACAATCCCACCTTATTACCTAAACCATTCCTTAATCATTATTGCCCTATTCTTCTCTTTCTTAATAGCAATATGATTTTCTCATAATCAATCCTTTGATTATTCCTATCATCTTAATCATTATTGCCCAATTCTTTTCTTTATTAAAGGCAATATGATTTTCCCATAATCAATCCTTTGATTATTACCATCATCATCATCATCATTGTTGCCCAATTCTTTTCTCTCTTAATGGCAAAATGATTCCTACATGATCATTCCTTTGATTACTCCTATCCTTTAATCTGGGAAAAACAGAAAGCTGGAGAGACTCTGCACCTCACTGACGGCGATCCCTTATTGCATTGGCGGTCCCTTATCTTTAAAGGACCGTCCCATGATTTAAAGGATCGTCCCAAGTAGTGGTGTCACGAACTGGTTCACTGCTTTTCCTCTTCTGCAATACTTTGAACCATCCTACATCATGCCTTGTCAAAAACCTCTTTGTGAGAGTCCATAGTATCATCCCTCTTCCTTTGTCACACTCACCTCTTCATGATTAAGTACCCAACAAAACTAGGATAGCTTGTTTTCCGTCGTTCTCTTCGACGATGCCCTATTAAGGATGATTGTATTACGTCGATCTCTTCTCTCCAACATCGACGATGCCCTTTTAAGGATGCTTGTATTCCATCAAATTCCTCCCTCACTCATTGTAAGTGCAAACGTTCCTTTCATTATCCCCACACACATATCTATAACAACCAACTTCAATTATGAAGTCTCCTATCTTCCTTCTCATCTTCACATCATCTTTGCCAAACTTTAGCTCAACACATACTCTCTTTATTTTGGTTCATCCCTCTCCACTATTAGAAAGTCATCTTTATCCATATCAAGGAGCATATCATCCTCATCCCATATCACCTAGACACTAGACACTTATTTTGGAAGATGTTAGAGAATGGAGTGTTAATCAACTATTATATGTTTAGTCTCAATCCCTCTCATGCCATGCTTTAGAATAATCATATTTGAATCATGCATGTCATCCTATATATATATATATATATCATTATTATATATGTGCACTTGTCTACTAACTTTGTTTTGTAGCATTACTTCATTGCTCGATTCTTTGGTAGCCAAAACTAGTTTTGAGCATACACCAAGGGGGAGCATTTGCAAGTGTTGGCGCATCTACATACTTTCTTGCTTGAAACTAACCTTTTATGTAGGTTAAGAAGGATGCAATGAGCTAGGGGGAGCTCATGGACATGCTAAAGTCAATAAGGATGCAATAAGCTAGGGGGAGATCGGAAGTTGTTGGGTAAATTGTTCGGAGTTGGATACATCATGGCGGTAGGAGCAAGGCTTCACTAGGATGATGCATGCTCAATTCTTTAAATGATGGGGTTTGGGATTTTCTAATACATTGGGGGATCATTTTTCATTCTATATGCTCAAGATTGTCTTCTCAAGTTCATGCCGATCTTCTTCAACCTCAACATTGGCGAAACCTTTTTGCTTCGACAAAAGGGGGAGAGAGGTAGTGTAAACTTGTAACTTCTACACTTTACTATGAGTTACGGTTTACATATTTGTCATCATCAAAAAGGGGGAGATTGTTAGTACAAACGTTACGACGTTTAATCTTTACAATGTCTTTGTGTTTTAATGATGACAAACACGTAACTTGTAACACATAACGTAAAGTGCACAAGTTACTCGTTCACACATCAACGTCTCTCGACATCACTTCAGGTATGTACAAACACTTTACCAACTTTGTTAAGTGATCAAAGAAAAACATTTTTGTCCTTAAACCTTACATTTTTATAAATGTGACAAAATATTTTTACAAAAATAAATTAGACAAATTATTTTGTATTTATAAAGAAATGTTTTTATAAGAAAAATAAATTTGAAATTTCAATTTCAAAATGTCCAAACGGCCTCATTTCCCGCCCAAATCAGTTAAAATTTCACCAGGTAACTTTAAACCACAAAAGGACAAAAACTGCCGGGATGGTCCCTTAAATATAAGGGACCGTGGGACCACGGTAACTTTAAGGGACCGTCCACGCTCCTCGACCTGGGTATAAATACTGACCAATTTTCACCAGAAAAACTGATCCTTTATGCACAAAAATTCCCTGGTCTTTCCTTTTCATCCTTTGATCACTATAACTCTTTGGTATGTGTTTATAAGTGATCCCGTCATCCACTACATCATGTGCAAGAAAAGAACACTCGAAGTCGTCAAGAATTAAAGTGTTATTGAGTCTACACACCAACTAGTGTTATGATTTCCTCTACCTCATAGGTAAGAGAAGAACTCTCGACATAGATAAAGATTCGAGATGTTATAGGTGTCCACACACAAACGTAACAAGTGTTACGGTGATAGGTTCTATAAATATTGTCAATGTTTTCGACTTGTGTGTGAGTCGAGGATGGGGTTATTTGTGTGAACTTGGATGGTGATGTAGATCCAAGAAATCTTGTAACTAGAATAGGTCATGTAATTGTTGTATGGTGTGTGGTGTCCTAGTTTGTAAGCTAGGAGTTAGTTGAGTCGGTGTGTGAAGGCTTGGAACGAGTGATGATCTAAGTAAGTCTCGTGTGAAGGCTTGGATTGGGTGAAGATCCAAGTGTGTCTTAGTGTGAAGATTCAAGTGAACGGGAGTGTTCGTTCGTGTGAAGGCTTAGATCGTGTGTCGATCTAAGTGGGACAAGAGTGCTTGTTCGTGTGGCCACGTGGGCCTTTGTGTAGATTGGTTCTAGCTAGGATTAGGACTCGACATTCCGCTTAGTGTCGTTAAACTTGGTGTAAGCTTGTGTACGGTTTGTTCCACCATAAAGGAGCATGTTGATTAGTGAAGTAACTCTCGAGTGTGGGACTCGGGGAGTGGAATAGGACGAAGAGGTGCTTCGTGCCGAACCACTATAAATCATCGTGTCCGGTTTGCGCTTTCTCTTCCTTGCTCTTTACTTTCTGTGTTTGCATCACATTTATGTTTGTGTGACTTGGTGTGTATATGCTTGTGATATAAACTAGTTAACTTAGAAACATAAAACATAAGAAAACTTAATCAGATTGATACGCGGGATTGCGCCCTCGCAACAGCTTTTACCTCTCAAGGGATTTTGAGAAGCTTGCAATCCCCGCCAGGCAGTGTACCTGATCGTTTTAGTATAGTATAGTGACAAGTACCGGGGGATTGATCGTTCAACTCAGGAATAGTGTTCGCTAGGATTAGAAAGCCTACTAAACTAGGTCTAGAGGTGAGGGATGATTCTTTTTGTATTTTTATATTTTATGAAAGCAAGTAAAATCTCGGGTTTTGAAGGAGTGGGCGGAATTAGTTGCTAGTCAACTAACCCAATTAACTACAGATGCAATCCAAATAAAATAAAAAGAAATGAAATAAACTAATGTGGTGGAAACAATAATGAGAAAAGATGTGTTTACTTATATTTCATTACTCCTTATATATCTTTTACCGGTTGATTAGCTTGTTACAATTGCATGGATGACGGGTTATATTCCTTAATATTAGTCGTAGTGTCGTGTACAATATTCTCTAACTCTATAAGCTCCTACTTCACTCTTATGTCGAGCCGACTAAAAGCTCCTAATATGGGATCACTAGAATTCACTTATACATTAAATACAACCAAAAATCGTAGTACACCTCCGATCATGTTTCTTAAGACGTTCAAGCAAGTTACCAATGGAAGTCTGCCAGTTTTTTTAAGCCTAACATCGAATACAATCATCCACAACAATTATAAACAAACCATCAACCAATAATCAACATCTATGTTTCACTACATCTAAGCAAACACAATAAAAACCTAGCCTAGAATGTTAAAAGAAAGACAAGCATAAGATAGAATCACACAACACATAGACATATCGTATGATTATTGGAAAACTTATCTTCAATTAAGCATGGATGGAACAAGGGTTGAAACCCTTATTTTTACAGAAAATTCGTCTAGGGTTTAAGATCTCCAAAGTTCTCCAAATGTTCCACCCCTTTACAATGAAAAATTGGAAAAATATATATAGATAAAACATCCCGACGGCGTCACGTTGTAGTTTCTGACGCCATCAACTCGCCGCCAAATTAAGGATCGTATTGCCTAAATCCAATCTTGATGCCGTCAAGAAGGAATTATGCTCTGGGCCGTCACATACATTTTGACCCTGACGGCCTTGGTGACGCCGTCAGGTCAATTGCACTAAAAATGTTCTGGGCCGTCATGTGTATTTTCCGCTTCCACCTCTTTTGCTAAGCTTGATGTCGTCATGTGTGAAGTCTTGACGTCGTCAGGTACTGTTCCCAGCAAGAATTTTGAGACTTTGCCGTTTTCTTCACTTTTATGCTCCAAAAACATCAAAAATGCTTCCTTTTCCAGATTTCTTCTCAAAAGTACCTAAAATGACAAAAGGAACGATTTAGGGCAATAATTGATCAAATAATCACGAATTCGGGCTTAAATGACCCCTTAAAAGCGGCACACTTTTCGCCTTATCAAGTACCCTTACACTTGAGATTTGCTTGTCCTCAAGCAAATGCGCTTTTATTCTAATCAAAATACAAGTTAGGGTCATTTAACACTAATATAAAAGTAATTACAACAAACAATCGTTCCACTAAAAACCAAAAACAAGCACAGAGGTATGGTAAGACGGTCGTTGGGAGTCCTTCGAATGTACATATATTCTTCTTTCTCTCTTTCCCATTATGTTGAACGCATCTCTCTCCGACCTTTGGAATATTGTCTTTCTTTCTAGCTCTCTCCTCGCTGGAGACCTCGAACGGCCGCTCTTTGGGTCGGGAACCCTAGATAAGCTTCGGCGTCGTTTTGCCTCGATTTTCTTTCTGAGGTCCTTCCTTCCGTTAGGTTCTCCATATCCAAGGTGTTGTGACGTCTCCCTAGAGACAAGGTGGGTTTTATCCCCTTGAGCCTCTCCTTTTGCATCTTCTCTTGATGAACTTTCTCGTTTATGATCGGTGCTATCTCATGGTAGTGTTTGTCGCAGTATTCTCGGAGAACTGCCTCAGACACAGACATACCTGTATCTTCCAAAGCTTTTTCCTTCTCCACCGTGTTCTGTATAGTGGAAGTGGGTGCGGAAAGAGCAAGGCTTGGAGGTTTGCTCATGGTAAGTATTTTCAAGAACGCAGTTATGTATTGGGTCCCACGGATGACGCCAACTTGTTAGTGCAAAAAGTGTGATGAGTGTGGATTGGGCTTGGTTTGCGTATTGGGCTGCCCGAATGGGCTGCCGAATGAGTGAAGTCTGCACTAATTCAAGTAATGAATTGATTACCTGCACAAATGAAAGTAAACCGTTAGCCTTACCGTGGGGACGGATCTCACGATTAAGTTCCGGCGTGAGAGTAAGTATTCATGCTTTTGTCAGAGAATATGTATGTATCGGCATGTGTGAGAAAGTCATACCTCATAAATGTGTAGGAGGGTTGCCTTTTATAGGTGAGCTAAATACTAGGGTTTCCTAGTATTTCGCTTATTTGCTGTTAGTAGCCGGAGTGGGACCCTTGTCGGGCAAGGATCCGTAACTTAATCATGATTGCGGATACCGATCACCTTTCGCGGCCATGGGTTGGTCTGCAAGCGTGCTACCGGAGTATTACTTAGATGATCTGCATGCATCTTTGTAGGTCTAGGCCATACCCACTTGTTATTGGGCTTGGCGGTAGTCCAATATACCTATTTGTTTGCTATGTTTTGTTGTGTTGGGCAGAAGCCCAACTATGTATAATGCAGTCCAGACCCACTTGGCCTGCTATCTGCATTATACGTCATCAGAAAAGATATCGGAGAAGATAACTATTGTTTTTAAAACATTTTAAAATGTGCGTCTTATATTTGGAAACACGTTTCTAATAGGACAAATTTATGGTTAACAATTTCCCGACACCAGAGTTTTAAAATTAACACCCGGTTCCTCATAACATTTTTTCTTCGCGATTTCGATACATCTATGTTTGGGGAGCTTTTTAAAAAACTCCAAAACTTTCCCAATTTTTTCGGTCTTGAAAATTCAATTGACCAGTGAGAAGGCTCAATTGCAAAATCGAGCCCTCTCATTGGTTAATTGAATCGCTCGATTTGACCGAAAGTGGATTTCTCATTATATAAAAGATGCAGTAGCAATTTTTTTGAGAATTTTACTTATATTCGGATTGACCCGAACACGAATAAACCTAGGCACAAGTGAACCCGATCTGAATCAACCAATATTTGAAATTTAAATATGCTCGGGTTCGGGTAGACGTGGCAATTTGTGCCCAAAATGAAAAAAATAAGCTAATTTTAACTACTTTGTAAAAGACTTTGGCACATTTAGCCTCATTTTTTTTTAAATGGGTATATTTGGCCCGTTGAAAAATTAAATGGATACTAACAGGCACATATTTTCTCTTAATTAGAGAAAATTATAATCGTTTTCAAAGAAAAGCTTACATATATAATATATTTAATTTTTTAAATATAAATAAAGTATTACGTTTAACGAATTTGTTTCGTTATTTTTGGTCTTCTATAAAGCGATTTGTATAACATGTGCTAGTTTGGCCCGTGTCCATTTAACTCATGCCCGTTCTAGCCCGCTCGGCCTGCCCGTTTTGCCACCTCTAGTTTCGGGTATATGATAAACTGATAAGCAAAAAAAAAAAAAAAAGAAAAAAAAAGAAGAGTGAAGTCCATATCTGGGCCCCTAATTATATCTCTTAACACAAGTAAAAAACAGTTAACAGGAACCGGTGCATAATTTATTTATTACTTGTATTGTATCTAGGTATTACTAGTATTATTTTGGATTCGGTTTGATTAATCACATGCGATTGATTGATTAAGGGATGAAGAAAAGGGAACGTGATGCGAGCATTGACACGGCGGTTATCGATATTTGCCGCCGTGAAGTCGGCCGTCTTTCTTCCAGAAAATTCTTTAATCGTATCGCTGCTTCTGAGGTTTGGTTTAATTTTTTAATCATTTCTTATTATTGGGTAGGTAGTGTTTGGATTAGCAGCTTATCACCCCAATAAACTCTTTTAGATAACAAGGATTGCTAAATTTTATGCAAATAAGTGATCCAAATAAGCAAATTAAGCACTTCTTTTTTATCAAGTTAGAGTGACCTTTAGGTAACAACCATACCTAATCCTGCCTGAGCGAGGCATGGGTAGAGTGACCTTTGGAACGTTATATATAACCTAAACATTGTTGTTTTGTTTGTCTACTTATTGACATAAGTAAATCCAAACACTATTTCCTCAGCTGCTTGTTTTAAATTGCTTGTGCTTATAATCATAAGCAAAGCCCAACACTATTTATGTTATTAAGAGATAAGGTGTCTCGTAACAGCTTATTGTATTATGATAATGCAATAAACTTACCCCAAACACACCCTTTTGATGGTTAATATATTATTCTATGACTTTTGCCTGTGTTAGGATCTAGTCCTACGACTTAATCTATCGAGGAAGCTAGAAAAACACCGAGGATGTGTCAACACAGTCAGCTTTAATGGGGATGGAGATGTTCTCGTGTCCGGCTCCGATGATTTGAAAGTTATATTTTGGGATTGGGAAAATGGAAATGTTAAACTTTCTTTTTATTCGGGCCATGATGACAATATTTTTCAAGCAAAGATTATGCCGGCCACTGATGATAGAAGCATTGTTACTTGTGCTGCTGATGGTCAGGTATTTTTTCGGTTTTCTTGGTAATAGAATGAATATATTTTTTTTGTATTTGAATCATAATAGTGATGTAAAAGGTCTTCCTGCTGAAAACAAGCTTGATTACTATATTAGCTGCAACATTTTTGCAGCTAAATCGCTGCAATTAACGGCCAAATATCACCTACGTATCCGAATTTGAATATGTTCATTATATTTTCATTGTGAAGTTTAACAAACATCTATTAGGTTTGTGATACTATCAAAGAAACTCATCATCGAAATGACTTGTTTTCCTTCAATGGGTAATTTGTGGGTTATATTTGCTAACAAAATAAAGATGTTTTTACATAATATACTTTTCAAATTGGCCTTTAACTTCTTTACCAACGATAGCTCATACAAGGATATTCAAAATTGTTGGTACGAATATCAATTCCCTTGGATCATGAAGTAGCTTACTTAGGAGTTTTGGTGATGTTTTTTGTTCAATATATGCAGTGATTGTAGCTGTATGATCTTGCAGCCATACTTTCCATTTATAACTCAACTTTATCTCATCTCTAATTTTAATACGTTGTAGTGGCTGAGCCAAGATTTATTCTTAAGAAATCATAAATGATTTTATTAAAACTGAACAATTAAGTAGCGTATTTTTTTGGGGTTAAATGGCCGCGTTAGGCTTCATAAATATATTGATGTACATAATACTCGTTTTTTTTTTTCGTGTTTCGTGGTTTTCGTCTTTTTGAGTGTGTTCTTTTAGAACATAGGTTGTATGCTGTAGCTTACCGTCATGGTGGGAAAATATATATTGAGTCTATTTCCATTTTAGGTGAGGCATGCTATTATCCCAGAACGTGGACAAGTGGTTCCAAAACTGCTTGGGAAACATGATAGAAGAGCTCATAAACTAGCTATTGAACCCGGGAGTCCGCACATCTTTTATACATGTGGTGAGGACGGACTGGTCCAACATGTAAGTCAACGAATGATTGCTTCTATATTCACTTAATTATTGGATTAGTGAGCACTTTGGTGTTAAGAGGCTCTCACATTCAGGAGCTTTACAATGTTTGTCTGTTTTGTTTTTTTGTATGCCTGGTAATTTTTTTTTTCATCTTTTTTCCAGTTTGATCTAAGGACAGGAGTGGCTACCAAACTTTTTACCTGTCAACCTGTGCGTGCTCGAAGTTTTGAACGATTTGTTAATCTACATTCCATAGCTATGGATCCAAGGAACCCGAATCTATTTGCGATCGCTGGTTCAGATGAATATGCTAGACTATATGATATCCGTCATTACAAGTGGGACAGTTCAACCGATTTTGGTAAACCATCTGACCACTTTTGTCCAAGACATTTAATTGGTGATGAAAATTTGGGGATAACAGGATTGGCATTCTCGGATCAGAGTGAGCTTCTTGCATCCTACCTCAATGATTCCATCTATCTTTTCTCGAAGGACATGGGTTTGGGAAGTGATGTAAAAGCAATATCAGATAATAATTTGGTTAGTTCTGATTCAGAGATGGAGACTGATGGCAAAGATGGTCCCCAAGCCTACAAGGGGCATAGAAACTGTGAAACAGTAAAGGGTGTTAACTTCTTTGGACCTAAATGTGAGTATGTCGTGAGTGGGTCTGATTGTGGGCGGATGTTCATTTGGCGGAAAAGTGATTCAGAGCTCATTCGAGTCATGGAAGCAGATAAGCAGGTGGTAAACTGTATCGAAGCACACCCACATACAACTATGCTTGCTAGTAGTGGGCTTGAACGCGACATAAAGATCTGGACTCCGAGTGCAGTTGATAAAGCAACTCTCCCAACAAATATTGATGAGGTATGTGTCTTTGCTTTTGAAATTTTTGTGGTACTTAATTGTTCTCTAAATTATTGTTGTGGGTATTATAATCGGGAGATTCAAAAACCTGTGGAGAACATTCATGGGCTAAAAGCATACAATATATCATAACTTTAAAGGAGGATACACCACACACTATAAGAGCATACATACATATCCTGAACTGAAGTTAATAAATATAGTATCCAGAAAAGCAAATAAGAGTTTTTTTATATAGAAATTCTGTATTTGATCAGCAATCTGAATTTAAAAATAAAAAAATCAATTCTGCTGCATTTTAGGAATTTTATAAACTAGACGAATAACCGCGCAAAGCGACAGTTTATAGCGGCAAATAATTATATATGCGAAATCGTGATTCTTGTTTGACCCTTGATGCAAAGCGTGTGTTTTTGAAAAGTTGCCAAGTTTAGAATTGATCAAGCTTAAGGTGTATTAAGGGGTACTTAGGGGTAATTTAGGCAAACTATCTATACTACTATATAATGTATTTGGGACTATTCTATAATTAGAAAGGCTTAAAAATTCAGACTTTTACTTACTAATTATGGAAACAACCACCCTTAACAATTACCCCCAACAATTTATAACCACTTCAACAACCACCCCCAACAATTATTTATAACCACCTCAACAACCACCCCCAACAATTTATAACCACCTCAACAACCACCCCAACAACCACTTTCCACCACCCCACCTCCCTCCTCTTCACCCCAACAATCCGCCCCCGCATCGCGCGGGCACCTTTCTAGTATTAATTTAAGTTTCAAGATTTCAAAAAAACACATACACTCTTTATAAGTAATCGTGAAGAGATATAAATAGGTAAATTATTAAATTCGAGTAGCAAGTTTTGCTATTTGAATCATATCTATTGTATTTGAATTAGTGAACTGGGTAGGTTGAAAAATATATTTAAACAGCATTTTGGATGACTTATAACCCATAAAACTCTGTCTAGTGTGGATTTGATGTTATTTCGTTTCTTGCTAAGTTAAAACTTAAAACGTTGACTGTTTGGACAATAATCCCAATTAACTTGTTTTTAAATGAGTTGGTTGATTTGCCACCATCTAGGCACTGGATCATTGCCTCTTCTGACTTATTTTGCTATATTGGATAAGGTTTCTGTGTCTCGTCGGTTTCATTTCTTTCCCGATTGTGATGATGACTCTGATGAAGAGGATTACTCCAGCGACGAAAGTTCCACCAATTATAGTGATAGCGAGGAAGAAGACGATTATGATGAGTACAACAATGATGATGATGATGAAGATGATGATGATGACGACGACGATGACGAGCGTGAGGATGATGATGATGATGATGGCGAGCATGAGGATGAGGAAGAGGATGCGGAGATGGAGGAAGAAGATGATGGTGCCACTAATGAACATGATGATTCTCTTGACGATTTTCGCGATGAAGACTGAGAAAAGGTTTGCAGTTTGTATTCTTCTGGTTTTCGCCTAGAAACAGCTGGATGTACAGTATGGATTTGCTGAGGGACATCATGTTGCAACCACTTTCTATGCGAATCAGTCGTGATACAGATTTACTAGATGCTGAGAGCTTTGTTTAGGACCTTTATTTTGTTTGAACATTCAATGCTAACAGTAGTTTCATCAACGATGATGATGAAGGGTTTGAAGAACATTTTGAAGCTTCAAATTGTACATAGCAAGTCGAAGAATATGTTCTTCTGGTTTTGATATTGGGGATATGATAATCTATACATTTGGGATGGATGATGGTTATTTTAATCTCAAGGTGACCAATTTCAGCTCTAAGTTATTTTTCTTATAATTTGCTACGCAAGTGATTATGGCTGAATAGTCTAATTTATTTTTTTCATACCAAAGTTAGCATTCACTTGCTTAACGCATCATGTGCACTTTAGTAGTTGGGGAAGAAACACTTCTGTCTTCATGCTATGCAGAAGTGGTTCGAGTTCAACTCCTAACATATTATAAGATAGGGATCGACTCGCTTTTATGACAGGTAATTAAAACTTGACTCGAGCTTGTTTTGTTAAGTACATTAGACGAGCTCGTAATATCTATACTAAAATATAAAACACAAAAATCAATGTGGAATTGTTGAAAATTCATCACACTATAATCACTAAAGTATCCTTAATGTTAAAATTACACATCAGAATATTAATTCAATTCATAATTGCATATTCTAACATGTAGCAAGCAAGCAACTTTACAATACTTTACAAATAAATATTCTCAACTAAATTGTTTTAAGATTTCTAAAAATATACTTTAAGCAATTACAAATATTTAAACAATGTCTATAACTGTTTTATGCACCAACACATCATAGAACACATTCAGTTAATATTGTCCTTAAAACATCCGTTCATTCAAAAATACTAATAAAAAAACACATGGTATAAAGTATAAACAAACAAAACTCTTAATGTAATTGGTCACTATTATTATAATACTAGCCTATAAACCCGTGATAAATCACGGGTGGCTTATAAAAAGTTAGAAAATATAAAGTAAAAAGCTAAAACCTAACAAATATTAATTCTCAGACAATATTGTGTATTTTCATAACAAAAAAGAAAAAAATAAGAGAACGTTGAATTTGTTAAAAATAACAAAGAAGAATAAGCCAAGAAACGAAAAACGATAATGTGAAACATAAGTTTGTATAAGATAGCTAAAATAGAAATAGCTATTTAATTGTACGGTGGATCAAATCTTTTGTAGCTTGTAGACCCGAGATAAATCACGGGCAACCAATAATTAGTTGCATGTAAAACATAAAGATAAAGTGAATGAGGAAAAAAATAAAAACTAATTAAATTGCATGTAATACACAATCTTTAAGCTAAAGAAATAATTAGAAAGTGTATATGAACCTAATTCATTGTGTTGTTTCATTGCATTCTCGAAGTAGTACATAGTTACATACTAATAACCATAATAACAGAAGTTGATAACTTATTCCATCATTGTTCATTCCAATTCCAAATAGACCGTTGCAAAATATTTGACAAAGTATCTATTCAAGTTGGTCATTGCAAACAATGTCTTAAAACTAACACTCAATAAATTCAAGCATTTGACTAAGAATCAATTACTTTACACTATACTATAATAATTTCGAAATCAACAATATTAAAATGTACACCATCACATAACATTCATTTAATCTGCTGCTAAGATGTAGAGTACCACTTCGACTCTTTCTTCTTTGTTTCTTCTTTGCAAAGCACACGATTCACATTGCATATAAACACCTGTTGATTATAGCCTATTTACGTGTGATATATTATATCACAGATGACTAAATAACATTTCATCTATAGTAGCCTGGAGATAACCTGTGCCAATATACTATATCTTTACCATCCAATGATGTTAATTGGTGCATGTGTGTACACCACAACACATAACATGAACTTGGTCCAGAAAAAGTATTCTCAAATGTAAAATAAAAACGCAAGTGTTTCCTTTTTCGTGGATTAAAAAGTTATAATCAATGAAAAGAACAAAAAGCAAATTTATAAGTTAGAACTGCATATATATGTGCTTGATTTTTGTTACATCCAAAATAATCATATTCTGATCTGAATAATCACTCACCAATACTATTAAAATACATATTTTGTAAGAAAAATACAAATTGTACTCATTTGCCTTATTTACTTACAACTTCATCCCGAAAATACGAGATTCCATTTGCTATGCAAATGTGACACCTCTAACCACCTACTCTTGAAACAGTCCTTCATGATATACTATTTTTCATTAAAAAGAGATACTCGAGATTTATTGAATTAGTATATCCATTGGGGATTAAACGGTTCTCGTATTTCTTATTTTAGAACAGAAATTTTCCGCACACCTATATCCTTAGAGGTCCTAAGGCAAAAGGTTAGGAATTTGCGATAATTCTGTGGATCCCTATAGAGTGTAGAAGCTCATACCTTTTATCGGATGCAACGGATGTGGGATTTTTTTTTCCCTTTTGCTATTCGTTCCTCAAGTGACATGCATTCCATCTAACCTTTTGATCAAAAATGTAGTCACAAGTGTTAATCATTAGTCGCCAAATTGACAATATAATTTAAAGAAAGCAGATAATTTACCTGGTATTTGGAATCTCACCACATTAACCAAGTCCCAATATGGTCAACATCAATTTTGACCTCACTAAGCATTTTAAGATTGCTCGATCAAATTAAAAAGAGGCTACAGTGACCCATTTATATAGGAATAGTCGATTCACGTTATTATCTTTTTTCTATACAAGTTCAAACATGTAAATTTTAGATAATACAACTTGGTTAAAAACGGGTCAAAAACCTTATATATTGAACAAAATTAAAAACGGGTCAAAAACTTCACTTACAATGTGCACGTATTTTTAATGTAAGTAAAATGTTGTGGCCTGATTGAGGTAGATTGAGATTGTAGCGTACATGGTCATGATCCTTTCATTATTGATTGAGGTGGACTGACTTTGTGTTTAAGTTCATGAGACTGGAAATGCATTCACGATTGTGTTTACATTTATAGCTAAATCTCTATATATATAAACCAAGTGCTCAATAGTCAGCAACATAGAGAGTTGTACTATAATATGAAATTGATATTTGAAATCACTCAGCATCAGCATCAATTTATTAGACATAAATTCAGTTGTTATTGCCATATGCTACTTGAGACTAAAGACTCCAGTATCCCTTTATGTTTTAACAACAAACAAAATCAGTAACGAACTTGAAAAATCATATTACCTTGCACCAAGACTTGATAACACATGCAAGCACAATATGTGATCTTCAACTTTTGGAATTTATGCTTGTTGCCCCAACCTTTCTATTTGAAAGTCCCTGCATTATCAAGCAACCTTAGTTATGTCCTTTTCATATAGGAGCAACGGTAAACATAAATCATAATTACTGGAGTAGTTTTAAAAGATTTTGCATGCAGCTACAGTTACACAATAACTTCATGCATAATTGCAGCAAGTTAAAAGCGACAATAGCGCAAGCTTTTATAAAATGTGAATGAAAACATGAGTACCAAAAGAACAACCTTGTATTTGCGACATTTTAGAACTAAATGACAAGTGTAAGTAATAATAAATAAAGTAACCTGTATAAGAGAGAATTGTCACAAGAAATGTCAATCCCAAACAGCCCAATTTTGCAATTAAGTAGTTTTAATAGGCTATCCTAAACAGCCACTTTGTTAATCTGTTTCCACCATTTTTTGTACTCACGAGGCTGAATCAATTTTTAACACCTTGTTAAACTTAATTGATTTGAGATATCAACCTAAAAACGCCATACCACCTTGTTAAACTTAATTGATTTGACTAAAACCATAACCGATTTATGCACAAACCAAATTAGGAAACAATTGATTTAAAATCAATTGAAGGAATGTAGTCATTCTAATCATAAAACATGGCATTGTAATTAGCAAACGATTGATTAAAAAAATGGGTAAAAATCAATCGAAGAAAAAACGGTAGTTTAAAAATCAATTAAATTTGTGAATTATTAATCATCATCCAAAACATTAATCATTAACCAAAACATAAATCTAAAACCAAATTGTAAAAAAAGATGGGGATAATGTATAGTACCAATAAAAACAGAGACCATCAAATCTATATATATCACCGGTTCGACTAATGATTGAATAACTAATGATTGAATTTTTAGATGAAACAATAAAGAATATGGGAAAAATAGTAACATAGATGAAACAATAAAGAAAATGACTTACCATAAAGAATAGCATCAAATGAAATTTTTAAAAGAGATCAGGCAAGCTTGATTATTTAAGCATAGACACAATATAGGCGGTGATATGAAATTCTAAAAAGAGAATAGCAGCATAGATGGTAAGTGCAAGATTGGCGGTGGTATTAAATGAAGGTAGTGAAGAAGGTTGACTAAAAGGCTTGATGGAAAATAGAATTTTGATAGACACGTGGATTAACTTACGTGGCATTAATTGCCAGCGTGACTTTAATGAGCTGTCAAGTTTCAAAAAAAGTTTTGTTTATTATATATATAGATTGACCTATCTATACTACTCTACAAAGCATTTAGGTATTTTCCTAAATAGAAAGGCTTAAAAATTCAGCCTACACACTTGCCAATTATGAAAAGATTTGGTCAAATACTAATATTAGTAACTGCATGTTATTTAAAATGAAATTATTGTAATTAATTATATAAATAATTGTAACCGAAAATATTTAAAATACAATTAAGTAAATAACCATTATTAACTTCAGTTACATAATTTTAAATACACATTAAATTATAATTTACTAGCCTATAAACCCGTGATAAATCACGGGTGGCTTATAAAAACTTAAAAAATATAAAGTAAAAAACTAACAAATATTTACTATCAATATTGTGCATTTTCATTAAAAAAGTTAAGAGAATATTGAATATGTGCAAAATAACAAAGAACGAAAAACCAAGAAACGAAAAACACGTAATATGAAACATAACTTTGTATAAGATAGCTGAAATAGAAATAGCTATTTAGTTGTGTAATACCCCGTATTATCCCATGTCATTTAGTAATGCTTATCACTGAACGTTTTTAAATAACTGATCACTAGGCCAATTTTGCGGGCCAATTTAAATTTTCATGAACTATGAACTATTACTTTATTTCCCAAAACGTGTGTTTGGTCACTACTAAATTACCGAGAAACTTGATGTAACTTGAATAGCTTCCACTCGCGAAACAGAATCTAATACCGACCTAGTGATGTATAAATTATACGAACGAAACTATCATAAACTATATATATATACACGCATGATGATATATATACGTGCAAGCATTTTCGCGATATTCTTCATAATCTATTTCTATATATAAACCCCGACATATTATTTTTTTTCCCGGAACGTTTAACCACTCGAGTTATTTATTTTTCTTTTGGACTGGGCCGATACCCGTACGCAAGCCCAACACCTATTTTCTTTTTCTTTCTTCTTGGACCATGGACTAGCCCAACTACCATTTCTTTTTCTTTTTGTTCTCCTTGGGCCGAAACTACAATCACAAGCCCACGATGGCCTTATTACAATTTTCTTTCTTTCTTTCTTGTTGAAGCCATGTCGAGACCAAAAGAAAACCAAAAACCACACAACCTTGCTCCATAGATTGCAACATATATACATTTGAAACAATCTTGTCTTCCTTGTCCTCTAAGAACTCGACACTACCATCTTTCTTTTTTTCCTTTGCGTGTAAAGACCACCCAAGCCACCCTAATCACCTACACCTAAACACTTAAACAAATACAAGATTCTTAAACCCTTTCCAAAGGCTAATGACCAAAGAGTCTTATGTCCCATTACCCCCAACAAGGATCATATGCTCCCTTTTTCCATTCAAACCAAGTACATATGCCTTTCAAAACCCCCCTTGACCTAGACTTAAAGCCTCATCATAGCCACAAGGACTTTTCCATCTTCGACAAGACCAAACATGAAACTCCCTTGACAACTTTGTCACCTTTCGAATGACACCACAAGGAATCACCCAACAAAAATCACATGCTTACTACCTAACCACCTTTGCTTCCTACTATAAAGCCCATTACTACATACTTCACAACTCACCATACTTTTAAAAACCTCAAGACAAATCATCTACTCTTTTCGTTTGGCTCACTGTCGAGACACAAGGGAACCATACAAGGCATTTGGATTGTTTTCTAGACTTTGGGTTATTATTTTGGATCCTGGGTTCATATTCAAGGAGAAGTTCGGGCTACAAACTCACACACGTTCCCTTTCCTCTCGTACCTTTCTCATTCGACCTCTTCACCACCCTTGAGGTGTTGTAAGTGACTTGATCCTATTTCAATACTTGTTGTTTTCATCTTCTTTGTCATGCATACTATACGCGTCTCGTTTCATTAAGAACCTAAAATATGAAAACATTTCTTACAAAATTTATCACGCGACACTCCCTAGGAATGGCCACTTATTTCGTTATTTTCACGTACAACATATATATATTTTTCGACCACTCGGATCTTCGAACCAAACAGAAGCAAGATCGACACACATGCAAAGATTAGATCGTGTAACACTAGCCTAAATTGTCCTACACCTAAGCTAAATCGTGTACCACTTTTAAATATTTCTTTCAAAACTAAAAACCTCACTGGGCTTGGAATTGGGCTAACGAGCCCAATGCTGTTTTTGTAAAACCAGAAAATCGAGAAATAGAAACATGAAAACTCGAAACATTTTTCATCTTAAAAACCATATTTTGTAACCTTTTATAAGTTAAAAATGATAACTTTTATAAATATAAAAGTCCACTTTTTCAAAACTTAACTTTGGACTATTTTTGCTAAAGATTTCGTCAAAGGACTAAAAGTGTCAAAACTTGGAAACTTTCGAACTAAATAATAAACAGTAAATTTTTTATGAAAAGAAAAGGGTATAAACTGCCATTTTGAGAAAGATAGGTGTAAAAGTGTAAAAGTATCATTTTGGACTAAAAATGTAAATATTTTTGACCTAAGGGTTAAAGTGTGACATATGCGAAGGTTTTATTTGCCATAAACCTAATAACTTTTAAATTCTAAATTATTTTACTTAATATATTTCTTTTACAAAATATATTTATATAAACTTATAATATACTAACTAAAAATATTTAAATTAAATATTTTTATATAATAGGATACGTAAAATAATAATTAACATTATAAATTACTCTTGAACTTGAAACATATAAAAACGAGTAATCCGATGTCATTTCATTTGAAGATACCGCATTCGTCGTTTACGCATCGAGATCATTAAGCCGATAATAATATGTATATATCACGATAATTTAGGTCGCGAGTCTGGAGCTATTCACTTCTTTTCATAACCGTTATTAGTTCTCATTTGAGCACTAGTTGATTTCTACATTACCGAGGTGAGTTCATAGTCCCACATTTTTATACTGTTTTCTAAACCCCGTGGGGAGATACATGCGATAAACCGAACACAAGTATTTTCTGTATGCTATTACTTTCCTGATATTGCCTAAGTTCCATATGCTAAAAGTCCCTCTTTCACGAACCTTAATCACTTGCGAGTGAGCACGAAATATAGTTGATAGATCTATTGGGACCGGCAACCCACCTAAGGCAATTCAGAATTTTTGTCAGGAGGTGAGCTATATTCGTATCTTTGGGAAATCCGACATAGTTTCCCCGAGGGCACCTTCGTCAACTACATCTGCCGTGGTGTAGGTGATTGCATTACATAACTGTCAAGGCTTGCGTTTCGTGAAACCTTAGGAGCAATATCGATATGTATAGATTAATTTTTATGCATATTCATTACTGTGCTAATTCCGCGAGTACAGGGTTTTTCAAACTGTTATCTTGTGTTCAAACTACTTCATAATTTAAACTACTATTGATTCACTCAACCTTTGTGTTGACATTTTTAGCATGTTTATCTCAGGGAACTAGCAGTATGATGGCACAGAGCTGGCAAAAAGGGCACAGGACCTCCCTTTTTATGTTAAATAACTTATCATTCCTTTCAAACTCACTACCTATTTTGAAAGCATTCTCTTTATGAAAATGTTTTGTACTCTGAACAATGAAGTTTTCATTGAATGATATAAACTCTATCTTTTGAATTATGTTTCTATGAGTTTGACTCTGATTTAATTTCGTAATTACCCCGATTAAGTCTTCCGCTGTGTTCTAAAATTTTCGGGGTGTTTACTTACAAGTTGCACATCGGATCAAATCTTTTGTAGCACTTCATGGTAAACAACATTCAAAGTATTGTTGAAACTTATAAAGCAACTAAATAAAAATTTATTACCTATGCACCCGTGAAATTGCGTAGCTTAAAACAATCGATGAATATAAAAAAGTAATATAAAATTAAATATCGTATTACTATATATTAAACACAAAAAAATACCCAACATACATGGACATTTTAGAAGTGTTGACAGCCTTATCGAAAAACCATCTCTTCGAATCATCTGGGTTTGCAAAGGCTTAGCTTGAGTTGTAGCATTTGGGTTGTTATATATGAACTTACCTGCAAACACATAGTTTGAGTTGTAGCATTCCAGGTTGCTATTTGTATGTATCTCTAAACAAAAAAGTAAAGTAAAGTAACTCTCAATACCGTCTTCCACGGGTTATGGGTCCCAATATCGTCTTTCATGGGCTATGGGTCCCAATACCGTCTTCCACGGTGTATGGGGGAGGTTGAGACGTAGACAGCCTTACCCCTACCTAAGGTAGAGAGGCTGCTTCCGGTTCTACCAAAGGTAGAAAAGGACCTCCGGCCTTTTGTAGTGAACCCTTGACCTCTAGGTTGAGAGGCAAGGGGTTTTTCCAAACAAAACGTCAAGGTTGGAAAATGATATAACTAAACTTTTAAGGCATATTATACCTATTTCCGAGTCACATGCATTTGCATTGGTAGTTCTTGTATAACCAAAGATTCTTGTAATTTTCAAGCTCATGGTGACAACGGTAAAACGAAAACATTCAAAAATATCAAATATCATATAGTGAACTTGAAAAAACCTTGTCGCTAAACATAAAAGGTTTCAAATAATGTGTTTTGTACACCATCACTAAGAAATTGCTCATAAAAATCAAACACTAAAATTAGAATGTTATATACCTGTGAGGTTGTGATGACATAAAGTTGCATTGACCTAAATTCAGAATTTGTTTTGTTAGACAATTATTTAATTTAATTTTATGCATTATACCATACATGTCATAAAACCTATCAACCAATCATAATCACCCATTTATATTTTCCACATTTTTTTTTCAAAACAACATATCTTGTAAACGGTAAATCTTTAAGCTACAAAAAAAAAAAAAAAAAAAAAAAATACCACCGCAACGAGAATTAAATCATCTTTCTATAGATATGCATTGTCATATACTTTCGACGAACTTTTTTTTTAATTTCCGCCCAGAAAGAATCATATATGATTCGTAAAAATCATATATGATTCGTTTAAATTATATATGATTCGATTCTTACGAATCATATATGATTCTTACGAATCATATATGATTCGTAAGAATCATATATGATTTGTTAAAATCGAATCATATATGGTTTTTCTGGGCGAAAAAAAAAGTTCGTCGAAAAAATTTCGTCGAAAGTATATAACAATGCATGTTTATAGAAAGATAATTTAATTCTCGTCGCGATGGTATTTTTTTGTAGCTTGACGATTTACGGTTTGCGAAATATTTAAGTTTAAAAAAAATGTGGAAGTTTATTTTTTTATTTTGATAAAAAAATGAGTGGCTAAGATTGCTTGATAGGTTCTATTGTAAAAGTTGAATCTATAAATAACTTTTGGCTAAGGAACAAAAAGACATTACAACTGTTGGAGCAAAAGTAAAAACCTCACAAATCTTACTACATTCTTTTTTTCGAACAACATGTACATCTTACTACATGTATTCCTAATTTCCTACTATTTGTTACATTAACAGTCACAATATACATGCATTCCATATACTACGTAATTGGCATACAATTTCTTCTCGTAAAAATGACTTATGTTCAATATATAAAGTGCAAAGAAAGTGAACCGAGACATGTAGATATTGGTTAAGGATACATACAGAAAGTGGATCATTTTAGCATAGTAGTTTCGTAAATACTTTATCCATATTTTGTCTCCATTTCCCTTGGTACAAAGTATATTTATGCAAATCTTATGTCTTATGTTGTGAAACCTTCATCAAAGAGATCGATGCTCATGTATGTCATCTTTTTGGTTAGACAGGTTAAGTAACACAGCAAGCCAGATGAAAGAGTCCAATTATAGTACGGCCCATGTTAAGTTGGCAACTATAACTATTTAGCTCCGAAAAAAAAAAACAAAATTACAGTGATAAAACAACAATCATCATATGATAAATCACTTAAAAATGGACTTGATATGTATAAAGAGACATGTGGAATCATACAAAGTAAAAAATCTATGTGGCAGGAGATCATAAATGGATGTTTCATTGTAGACCAAATTAGTAAAATTCTCCAATACTATTTTAACATGCCTAGTAAGTATGATTATACGATCACTTAAATTGGAAGAAATAATAATCTTACGGAAAACAAATTTATTCAGATGTAAAAACAAACTCGAGTTGCCCGCATCATTGTTAAAAATCATATACAGAAGCATGAGTGATTATATAACAGATTTAGTTAAATAATGAATTTGGGTTCATTGTAGTTTCATCATTAGGTGCGCACACATAATCAATGTCCAATGGACGTTTGATCCTACCACTTCTACCAGTTACTAAGAGTCACACATAAGATAACTTCAATAGATTTACCTTATGAAATTAAGAAACCGTAATGGAAACAGACCTTTGTAATGAATAATAAACTAATGCTGATCAATCACAAATAAAGGATATATAGTTACCTCTTTTCCATATGTCCGGTTTCGTCTTCTCAAATATTTTAATTAGTCTTGTGCAATTTCATAGCCTTTTTAATAGCCTAAAAAACAACAATTGAACACTTATATAGAAAGCAAGCCAGTTAAAAAGCACCACCAATTGCTTCAATTATAACGCGTCATCAAAACCCTAGTTAGGAAATTAGATCTTACTTAGTCTGTTTAACATAGTAACTCAATCGTAATCGATGAAGATGACATAAAGGAAAATGTCACCAGAACACGTGTTTTCCCTGAATCCATTAGAAGCCGGAATCTGAATTGCTCATCCTTCTTGAATCCATTAGAAGTCGGAATTTGAGATCCAAAAATTAAAATCGACAATCGGTAATTCCGTGCCTACAAAAAAAAAAAAAAAAAAAAAAAAAAAAAAAAAAAAAAAAAAACCAAATAATCAAATTGAGTAATTCATAATTGTTAATGCACAACCAGATTACTCAATTGAGTAATTCATTTCATATTGATTGTCAATTCAAAAAAAGAAATTGAAAAAAAAAAATCCAACCCATTTAATTGACATGAAAAAAAAAGTAAGTATACCTTGTACAAAATCGAGATTAGGAAAGTTTGAATTTGAGATTGGGAAATTTTGAAATTTGATGAGATATCATAGATGGTTACTTTCCATATTTTCGGTTGTTATTAAATGAGGGTCAAAAGTCAAGTTTGGTGAGTAAATTGCAGAGATGGATACGTAGGTTATAGAAGATGGGATTGTCGACATGGCTTTAATGACGTGGCTTTAACTGCCAGCATGGATTAAGTGACATGGAAAGAATTCATATAAACCTTCTTTTATTATATACTAGATTAACGACCCGCCCGATGGGCGGGCTAGTTTCGATATATTATTTACATAAATTTAAAATATTTGTAATTTAAATCTATATTGCTTAATATAAATTAGAATAAAACTAAAAAAGGTATTTGAATGTAACAAATACTTATAGTTATAATTTATTAATTCTTAGAAACAAATGATCATTGTTGATGATATAATCCATTAAAACAAAAGCACATCACGTAGCACATCACGTAGCATAGAATTTGTGCCTTATCTAAGTTTGTGTAAAACTTATTTAAATACAACGCCAAAATATTGAAACTAATTTCATGTGTGACTGTCTAAATAGGCATATGATAATCATATTTCGTCATCAAAATTAAGTAGAATTTATAAGACGACATGTATTTGCTAAAATCAATATAAACTATAAAGTAGTAAACACAAAATTCCGTTTTGGGATTTATCATAGAAAAACATATACGAAAATTGTAAAAGAAATCATACTTATTATATTCGGAATATGAAACATCGCCTTAAGAAACAACGCTAATTTATCAAGCATAAGTACACATCCAAAACACCCTTAATACATAAAACTATATACGTAAGTTATAATTTTATATAACATCTCCGTTGAAAACATATATGCAACCCAAAAAATTTGATCAAACCAATTACTCCATATTGAAGCAGTTAAAATAGCTATTAAAACATATACGACTTCGAAAAATCAATTAATGAGTCAAATATTGAATGGTGTATAAAATATTGTCGTAACAAAGTTGATACTCTAATTAACCCATTGCTTAATAGTTTCTTTTTGCATTTTTAACCTTTTTTCCATTAAGTACCACATGTCTTACCATCAAGCTAAATTTAATGGAGTTCAACAAAGCTTCAAGTAATGAACGTTTATAACTTACTAGTCCCAAACCATGAGGGGTACCCAATATTGACTATAGTCAACACCACATAAGATTTACAACCAAGCTAAACACAAACAGACCATGAGGAAGGGACCATATTCCAACTAAAATGCCATGAAATTCAGGCCACACACATAGTTACAACATACATAAATGAGACACTATTCTCTATTTATAGGTTGGCTCACAGTCAGACACCAGCTCCTAAACACTTCCAAAATTGTCACATCAGCTTACAGTTTCATATCAGCGCATTGCAAACACTTTTTAGCTCATAAACTATGTTACCTCATCATCAATTGCATTTTCGAGGATCCTCATCCACTAAACCCAATTCACTCTATATTTATTGGATCTTCTAATGGTTCACTCAAAAAATTTCAAACAAATGTGGTGATATAAACTTGATGCTGATCTGACCTTTTTCCAACCACACGACAATTATGATCCTTGAAGAGAATGTCACCTTGTGTTTTGGCCTCAATAGTTTCATACCTTCTCTTTGGTTGGAGATTGCGAAGTATTTGATGAAGGTACCATCCATTCGGTCCAGTGGATGATTAATCTAAACTGTAAAAACTAAAAATATTAAAAATACCTTATAAGAGCTTACATGAAGTCCTTGTGGAAACTTCTGCCATCTTTTCTTGAAAAAACTTCAATACCTTCGAGAAGGCTTGGGAATTTACACAACTGTTCCAATCATAAACAAAAGGAAAATCTGTTATGTTTCCACCCCATATGCTACCGCTGAATATTACGATATATTTTTATAAACATCATTATCTGTTTAACATCGGAAGATGAAGTTTGCGATAATATTCAACATAGACAACTTCCGGCCGTCGTTCCACTTCTTCTTAGGGGATGTTTGGAAATGCATATTCAGGGATGCTAATTAACTTAAAAAAAGTATGGCACAAACTACATATTTACTTTAAAATAAACATATAAGCAGTTGCGTCCAAACATTCAAAACTACTTATATTCCTTGAAAAAAAATTAGAAAATAATAACCTTTTTGAACATAGACCGAAAGTAATCCTTCAAATTCTGAGCCATGTCTCGAGCAAGATACTATTATTGAAAAAAAAACTTATTTTGAGTCAGATGGGGCAATGGAATATCAATTTTCACCTAATCACCAGGATTCTTATCAGGATGCAACCGCAGTGCCAACTTATTGATTAGAAAAACAGAAGTTTTGTAGCAGTGATTGCTTAAGAAAAATGCAGAGAGATAATTTATTACGGTAGGCTAGTGATTCCTACAGAGATGTCAAATAGTCAATGCCTAAAGCAGCAGATACATACGATTTACAATTAAAACCAATGACCATTAAAAAAAACTACCATAATTAGACACAAGCATTGCACATGCCAAAATAAAGTAAAAGAATTAACCTCATTACCTTTTCCAACACTTGGAGCGATTGAGTCGGGATCAAAATCTGAATTAGCGAGATCATCTTCTGAAGCAGATGAAACAACAAACACAAGTCATCTCATAAATAATTGACAATAATATTCTATCATAAAAAAATCGAGTTACCATCTTCTTCTTATTCGTCATCGTCATCTTCAAAATCAGCATCTTCCACACACGCACTCCGTGACGAGAAATAATGGTACCAAGGTTTGTTTGTAAATACAAAGTTGTTTCCGTATGCCAGCTGTTAATCAGTTTGGTAAAACCTTAAGTACAAAGCAACTTTTTCTTCGTGATGGTCCAATATATTTGGCTTTTGTGTTACTACACAAAATATACAAAAAAAAAAAAAAAAAAAAAAAAAAAAAAAAAAAAACATACACTTAAAATAAACTCATTTAATTTCAATACTAACTTGTGGGTCTAGATCTAAAAGCCTGTGCTCAAAGTGTTGTATTCTTGAATTAAGGGCCGCTTCAACAACATGAATTTCCAAAATCAAAATTGTTATTATAACTTGGCACAGAGCGTAATTACATTTCTAACTACTGTGAAGTGTGACACAGAGACATGTAAATTTATGTTTATAAATAAATATTAAAGGTCATATAATAGAACTTGCCCTAGTAATCGGTGCCTATTTTTCTTTCAAGTTGATACAACAACAATGCCAGATATACAACGGCAAAGGCCTACACAACATAGACGATAACACATAAAAATATCTCGCCAATATGTATCTATAATGAACAATTCTCACCAATAAAATGACCTTATAAAGCTTATAAACTTTTCAATAAGCTATTAATCCCATCAAATAAGCTACAAAAAACAAATAAGAGTTACTTACAAATGGTGGAATTATCAGGCTCCGTTGAGTACCTCAGCTACAAATATTATACAGGATATAAGATGTTATCTTTCACAATATCCGAAGGATTCCCCATCTACAAACAAAAACTGAAGTTAGATGAAGACACATCAGTTCATAAGTTAAATAAGAGAATGATATAGAGTAACAATCAGAATGCCAACCACATAATTACAGATACATCAAGAACCATTCATTGATGTTTCTAAGTAGTCCGCACCAAAGCTGTGGCATGTCACTTAAACATAGTTCATTTGAAAAATCCTTGATGCATAAGTTGAAAACTTGAAACTTACAATCGGACCATCATCACGACCATTGGCTCCATGCAGTTGAGAGCCAAGCGTATTTATTGCTCGCACAGTCATACCTCATACATGTTAAGTAACAGGGGCTACCCTGAATAGGGTCAAGGAGATCATGCTCAATCCATAATAAAATATAATATATGAACTTTATTCAACAAAAACTTACGGTTTCTATTGTCTGATCCATTCCTCATTTTCATATAATGGAGCTTCAATAAACACGATCTTCTATATCCTTCTATAACCATTCTGTGTCTCCTGGTGACATGAAGTATCTTTTAAATATATCGCCTTCGCATTTGCGTTTCAAGCCTGGACACACAATCAAGCTCCGTTATTTATTTATTGATATTAAAACTTACCTTCATATAAATGTAAAATGATAACTTGAAACCATATTTACCAAGCAAAGCCACCTTCATCATCATTAATTGCTTCATCATCATTATTAATTGTTTCATCATGCCATGTCACACTTCCATGTCATCATTAACAACATAAGCAACTGTGTAATTTTGATTAACAACATAAGCTAATTAAGCAAATATTTAGCTTCTTAACGAAAACCTAAGCAACTATGTAAGTGATATGAGACAACAGTTAGTATACCTTGGTTAAATCTTCAGCCTCCTCTGAACCCTCGATCTTCAGTTGAGCTGATGCTTCACTATAAGAAAACCAATCAATTCACGTGTAATTAATAGATATTTTTACAAAAAGTGAGTATGAAAAATAATTTGTGAAGATGTTGAAATACACTATTATCTCAGCAATTTGAGATGATGAACCGAACACAGATTCATTCTTATTATTATGTTGGACATTATCACAAATCTAAGGCAAAGAAATACCATCATAGTTATTGTGTGTCCGATCGAGCACAATTAGAGATTAATTTGATGTCGGGATAAGCTTTACTTATAGCAGAATAGAACTTAAGGTAATTTTCTGGGAAAATATATAAAAAAGACAGCATATTTTAGATCATCTTATGACCCATACCAAAAATGGACCGTTTTAACCCATTACACACCATTCTTATACCAGAAAATTCTTGCTTGCAGAGTGAAAGATTGTGATTGAATAAGCGACACATAAATGAATGTTCAAGTAGTAAAGCAGTAGATGAGTATTTTTCAGGATTTCTCTACAAGCATTGACTGAGAAAAGCCTTCCCTTCTGATGATAGTGTTTCGATAAAGCCTACGGATTCAACTGTCTGGCGTATGAATCATACAATCTACTGAAGTGAAGCACAAATCAATATACATGCATTTGAAGATAATAAGTTATATTCTTTAGCATTCTATTAATGAATAGTCAACATTGTATTCAAATACTAAGATGGGTTACGGTTAACACTATATTCAAATTTGGTTAATATTTGACTGAAATTAAGGAAATCATATTTCAATTTCAAAAAAAATTAATTTAGTTGTATTCGGTAATCCTACTAATCATAACGAATTTTTTGTAACAGAAATTATGGATAAGAATATCTTTGAAATTTTTTGAAAGTACAAATTTAAAAAAATCAGATATGCTTAGTTGATTGTAATTGAAATACAGATTTGAAATGATTCATTTTTTTAATTATTCACCGAAAAATAATCATCATCAAACAAATCATGAAGATTTAACATTAATAAAAGATATCATGTTACACTAAACTAATAATAATCAATAAACAGGAGGATGTAAATTAGCATCATACATATTGGCAAAAAACATGATCAAATAACAGAAAACATTATCATAAAAAAAAATAAATAAATAAAAATAATAACATGAACATTATAATAAACAGATTGACATAAAAAATGTAATTTACATGAAAAAATATAAAAATAAGATTAATAACCTGTAATTGATAGAAATGTGACATTATCATCACCCAGGTTGTCGGAAAATAGTTGTAGTCAATTAGATCGCCGGATTAATTTGCTGTCAATAATGGATACACCTAATCAACCGGAACATGCATGGTACCAAACCACTTCAACAGAACCACTTCCACATACTCCAAACCACTACCATAGTTATAATCAGGTTTAAATTAAAAATGTGTAATTGACAAAATCAATTATCAAAATCAAATTACTAACCTTTAATTCATACAATTAAAGGTTATCATGACACGGGTCCGGCCGAACAATTTATAGAGTCCGTAATGTCGCCGGGAATATACACAATCAATATTTGATACTCCATGTTAGAAAACTGAAATTACCGAAATCTTGTTCTTTATTTGAATTTGATTTAGGGATTAGATGACAGAAACTGGTGGAGGTGTTTTTTTGGAGATTAATTTGAAAGGGATAACAATGGAGAAGATTATTTAGGATTCACTTGATAGGAGCGGAATGATGGAGGTAATTTCGGGGTTTCCAAAATAAATGAGAAACGGATATTGAATGCACAAATAATCCACCAATAGTTTTCTACTTTTCTGCCAGCGAGGATGCCACATGGCTTTTCTCTCTCTACCACCTAATTTCTTTTTGACATGTCATCAATCCAAAACACTCTTTTGTATGCGCATTATGCTAAACAAGATAAAAGGTGCGAAAGATTTTGATGATCTAAAAACGGTTGATGATGTGGTATACCCTACGTATAAAGACGCGTGTTACACGTATGGTTTGTTGACTGACGATAAAGAGTATATTGACGGTCTCATCGAAGCAAGTCATTGGGGTATGGGTGACTATTTACGTTCGTACTTTGTTAGGCTAATCATATCAGAAAGTATGTCTAGGCCCCATGTTGTTTGGGATAAGACGTGGCACTTGATGGCAGATGATGTTGAGTTCAGAGAAAGAATCAAACGCAACAATCCAGGTATTTACATTTAAATACTATATATGTAAAAAATGACAATTATACGCTTTCGCTCATAACTTACTACAATTATATTGCACATATACAGATCTTGTGCTTACGGATAAACAAAAGCATGACATTTGTCTAACATATTTAGAGGATATGTTATTGAGCAACTCGAAAAGCCTAAAGGACATTCCAGACATGTCGTTACCTGATATTGAACAACCAATGGATTTATATAACCGGTTGGTGTATGATGAACTAAATCACAACAGGCCTGCATTGAGAATACAACATGATTCGTTGTATGCCAGTTTAACTCGAGAACAAAAGCGTATATATGCTACTATCATCAATGCGTGTAACACCGATATTGGTGGTATGTTTTTTGTGTATGGGTACGGCGGAACAGGAAAAACGTATTTATATAAGATGCTGACTTCTGCGTTATGCTCTAAAGGTGAGATTGTCTTAAATGTTGCTTCAAGTGGAATAGCTGCACTTTTGTTAGAGGGTGGGCGCACAACACATTCTCCGTTTGCGATCCCAATAAATTTGGTCGAAGATTCGATGTGTTCTATAAGTACAGATGGTGACCTTGCAGAGTTGCTTTCTATGGCTAAACTTATAATATGGGACGAGGCGCCAATGGTACATAGGCATTGTTTTGAGGCGTTTGACAGAACATTGCGCGATATAACTTCTGTTCCAGACAAGGTATTTGGTGGTAAAGTTGTGGTCTTTGGTGGTGACTTTCGTCAGATTTTACCAGTTATACCTAACGGTAGTAGACAGGATGTTGTCCATGCATCTATAAACGCTTCTAAACTGTGGCAACATTGCAAGGTTCTAAAATTAACCGTTAACATGCGTCTTACAGTTGGAACGGATTCAGACAAAAAGGAAGAAATACAGGAATTTGCAGATTGGATTCTTGATATAGGTGATGGTAAAGTAGGTGGTAAAAACGATGATGAGGCCGTAGTTGAATTCCCATTAGAAAGGTTAATTCCAGACTCTGCAGACCATGTTAGCGCTATAATACAAGAGATATATCCCGGTCTTCATGCTAATCTATGGAATATGGATTATTTCCAAGAGAGGGCTATTCTTGCTCCTACACATGATGAGGTTGATATAATAAATGAGCGTATGATGTCATTACTAGACGGAGAACAAAAAACATATTTTAGCTCAGATACAGTTTGTCTGACCGACATGGATGATTCATTTGACGAGATGTTGTATACGACTGAATTTTTAAACACCATCAAAATGTCGGGAATCCCTCACCACCAGTTAACACTGAAGGTAGGTGCCCCGGTTATGTGCCTTCGTAACATTGATCAAAGGGCCGGACTTTGCAACGGTACAAGGCTGCGAATATTAAGATTGAGAGTGAACAACATTGAGGCGAGGATTATATCTGGAGGTAATATTGGGCAAATATGCGCAATATCACGTATGGTCGTAAGCCCGTCTGACAAGAAAATGCCTTTCAAACTCAACAGAAGACAGTTTCCTATATCGATGTGTTTTGCGATGACAATAAATAAAAGTCAAGGGCAAACATTGTCAAAAGTTGGCCTTTTTTTTAAAACGGCATGTTTTTTTCTCATGGGGAGTGTATGTAGTTGTTTCAAGGGTTAAGAGCAAAGAATGTTTGAGAGTTATTTGCTGCGACAGAGAGGGTAACTACACTGATAAAACAACCAACGTTGTATTTAAAGAAGTTTTACACAAACTTAGATGAGGTGGAATTTATTTTTTACGTTATGTACTTTTGTTTTAATTGTTATAACAATCAACAATTCTTATTCAAATTAGTTTTTAAGTTTTTTTTATTGTGGTGTATATTAGATTATATAAATATTAATTGCAAATATCTTATGTTTTAGTATAAAAAAGACAATGAAGAGATGATAGATGCATTTTAGAGTGATTGTGTAAAATTTGTTAACGTGGTGAAAGAAGAGATGTTGGCTTGAGATGGTGAATTCAACCATGATGTTTTTGCAATACTAAGAATTGACATTACTTTTGTCTTCACATTATCACTAACTATGAGGTGTCATCACTATTACCATGTACCGAACACCACCATTGTTGCTTTACCCCTTTTTGGTTTCAATGCATTGGCGCATGTGCTACTACAATGTATAAAAATGAATGATTGTGATACTTTAATTGTATGCCATTGTGAGTCATTTGATTATACGGGTACCCGCCGCCACAACATGCGGGTACCCGATTAGTACTTGTTATATTAATAAAATAAATTAAGGCTTAAATTTATGTTTGCTATCTACTAATTTGCGTGATGCCATGAGGGCCATCAATAGCTTGCCTGAACAGGAACCCTAGCTTTATTGCGAGCCAAAAATCTTCGATCAATTTCCGGGATCGTTGTGGCATGAACTCATTTCTGCCTTTCCTCCCCCCCCCCCTTCCTACCTTGTAACGGAGACTAATGGGTTGAAGACGGTGAGGCATGGTCAGAGTGTAGGTTCAAATCCTGCCACATTTCTTGTGGAAAAGCAATCACGTATCCAGAAGGTAGAATTCATTAAGTGGATGATCAATGATGAATCAGTGACAACATTCTAATCGATTTTTCTTTTCTATAATTAGAAAGAATAACACATTATAATAGGGCCTTCATGTAGTTATAGCATAGGGTCTTCGAAATTAATGAGATGACCTTGCTTAACTACCTATCATTACGTTCAATGGGAACCTACCTGAATTGTCAAAAGTGTTAAAAAGTAGGACACTCTTCCTTGAGCATAGATCTTCAGACCAGAATTTATATAAAGGGTTTCCAGATTTTAGTCATTTTTGAAAACTTATATCTTTTAAACTGTAAGTCGTTATGGGTTGTGTCACCCGGCGTTTCAAAGGTAATTAAGTCTAGTTTCATTTAAAAATGGTTTCAAGGTTTAGAAGTTTATAGATTTTTGTCAATGGTCAAAAGAGTAACAGGAGGTCCATTGTAATCAAAGCGTTTCCGCGAAAAAGTTTAAATTTTTTGTCTAAGCGGGCACAGGGTGTAACAACTTACATGTTGTGACCATAGTCTAATTGTTTTCATTACAATCAATCTACTCATGCTTTGTGTGAAACGAATCTGTTACTTGCTAAAATACAAAGTAAAGTAGTAAGACGATCATTTATGGAATTACTTGCAAATATCTATATCTGAAATTTTTGGAATCTGTTAACCTTATCCGAAAACGATGATTTTTGTTGTAAATGCAATTTATACCCAAACCAAAAGTACTTCAAGGCCGTGCAACCTTTGCTTTTAAATTCCTTGGTCCGCCCTGCAATGCAAATGTACTACAGTAGAATAGTAACACTACTCTTTAACCAACCAAGGACCTAACATTAGTTAGATTATTCCCAATTTGGAAAAAACAGCCGACTGAACAATAAAACATGATATTCTCCTCCCTATTACTCATTAGCCATATGTAAAAACAATATAACATAAGTAAAATATCGCTAACCAAAACGCGCTCATAAGCCTCAAACAGAAACTACATTCCTAAACACATATACATTCATAAGAACTAACAACCACCAATAAGATTAACTGGTTTAATCCCGCTCTGTTACGCTTTCAGCATTAAGATTCCCAGTAAATGTCCACAGCTTGTCCAGGTCAGCGGGCTTCGAGATTTCTAATCTATCAGCATCACAATTGTTGTCATCGTTGATAGGTGTAGGTGTTCTACTGGGGCTACGAATCAAGATTGGTGATGTACAGAACTGTGGAGTGGCAAATGGAGAGGAATAAGGGGTGTGTTGGATTGAGAAGGGACTAGGGGACATTCGTTTTTGGATAGGACGGCCTCCTAAACCTCCTCGATTGAAAGTAGATAATGATTCTGAAGACACACAACGTTTGGTTGCATCATCTACAAAGATAACATCATCAATCCTCGCCATTATGTTAAATGCCAAGCTTTCCATTACCCTTGAGTAGCTTTCAAGAATTGACTGTCCAACATCCTGCATCCATAGAACATAAAAATGTAATTAACAGAAAGAGATTGATTAGAAATCAGTCTCCAAAGTTTAAATAAAAATCAATCAGGTTGATATTACCTAATGCCCATCATAATAAATGTACATTATTTATTAATCAAATGTTTTATCATGGTGACGAAACAAAGACATTAATGTGATGATTTGGAAAAGCTCAACCAAAAAGTCCAATTCAAACCTAACATCTTTCATGCTTTAAACCTCCTAAATCATTTAAATAAAAAATAATAATAATAATAATAATAAAATAAAAAATAAAAAAATAAAAAAAATAAAAAAATAAAAAAAATTACTGGTGAAGTATTAGTTTTGGTCATATTGTGACACGCTATGTAGGATACGCTAAAATACTTAACAAAAACCGTTGCCAGTCAAGCAATAATGACTGGTACACAACTTGGCCAATACCTCTAAAGAAAGTGAGTGCATGACTAGTAAAACTTGAAATTTGTCCGGAATGAGAGAGTATATGAAGACAGTTTGATGATTTGAAAGCTATTATTCTTCAGTCAATGCCATTTGCAGAAGGTTCTCTCCCTGTTAGGTACCTTGGGGTTCCTCTTATCTCATCTCGTCTCCTTTATAGGGATTGTAAGGTCCTTGTGGAGAAATTGGAGAGCCGTGTTAATGATTGGCGTAATAAATTTTTATCTCTTGCGGGAAGACTTCAATTGGTTAGATCTGTTCTCTCTTCGATGCACTTATATTGGGCTTCCATTTTCATTCTCCCAACTCGTATTATTCATGATTTGGAGCAGCTTATGAGGGCATTCTTATGGTGTCAAGGAGAAATGAAACAGGGTAAGGCCAAAGTGGCGTGGGAGGCTATTTGTAAACCTCGGCAAGAAGGTGGTCTTGGTATTCGTAACTTGGCTGATTTTAATATTGCTCTTATGACTACACACATCTGGAGCATTTTGACACATAAAGAGTCTTTATGGGTTCAATGGGTTCATTCTTACAAACTTAGGGGTAGAAGCTTTTGGGATGTTCCTTGCTTGGGTGATGTTAGTTGGGGATGGCGCAAGCTTCTTGAGATTAGAAACAAGGTACGTCCGTTCATTTGGCATAAGATTAATAATGGTAAGAGTACCTCTGTTTGGTTTGATATGTGGTGTGATCAAAGCCCTATTCGTAATATGCTCACTACTAGAGACATTGTTCGGGCTGGTTTTAGCTTATCGGATTCAGTTTGGGACATGATTGATCATGGTTCTTGGAGATGGCCTGCTGATTGGAATACTAAATTTCCGGATTTAGTTAATATCCCGGTTCCTAATTTAATAGCTAATACTGATGATGGGCTATTATGGCGTGATCTGAATGGCAACCTTAAGCTTTTTTCGGTTGCGTGTGCTTGGGATTCTCTCCGTTCTAGGGCTGATCCGGTCGTATGGTACCATATTCCTTGGTTCTCTCATTGTATCCCACGGCATTCTATACATCTTTGGCTCGTTATTAAGCAGAAACTGAAGACTCAAGATAGGATGCGGGAATGGGATGTTGGTCCCAATATTGATTTGACCCTTCTTCGCTGCCCGCTTTGTGACATGGTTCCGGATTCTCACCCCCATTTGTTTTTTGAGTGCCAATTCTCTAGGCAGGTTTGGTCGGATATTCGGTTGCTTTGTGGAATGGATGGCGCCCCTCCTATTTTGGATGATGTTGTTGCGACCCTCATCCCTATATCTAAGGGCCGGTCAGTTCCTAGCATTATCTCTCGGTTACTACTTGCTGCTTCTACATACTTCATTTGGATGGAACGCAATTCTAGGCTCTTCAAGAGGAAGAAGTCTACCGTTGCTGAAGTGGTTCAACACCGTTCGGTTGAAGTTGGTTACCTTCAAATTTAAGAAGCTAACCACTCGGTCTCGTCTACTGCTGGATAAATGGAAGATACCAAGCTCTTGTCTTATGCATGCTTAATTGCAGAGGGGTATATGGTCATCAATTCACCATGGATTTTTCCTTTTTGGATTCCAAAGAATTGGCTAGCCCACAAGTATATGGATTGTGGTAAAGGCAGTGGAATTCCATATTTGGTTCTCAGTTCACCAAAGGTGATTTTTTCACCTAAAGAATTGGCTAGTCCTGAGCAAACGGCTACAGGTAAAGACAACTCAAATCCGTTTATAGTTACTGATTTGCTAATAAATCAGATGGTTATCATGTGTACCATAGTTTTCGAACTTAAACATTTGGCTAGTCCTGAGCAAACGGCTACAGGTAAAGACAACCCAAATCCGTTTATATAGTTACTGATTTGCTAATAAATCAGATGGTTATCAAGTGTACCATAGTTTTCGAGCTTAAACATTTGGCTACTCCAGTAGTGATGGCTATTGGTAAAGAGACATCAAATCCATTATTTTCAATGATTCACCTCTCACAGGAGTTAACACACCTGGAAGTGATGAGAATAGTTTGTAACGCATATGTTTTGATGTACACTTGGTCATTTGTTGCTGCAAAGAAATGTTGCTTTTCAAGGTGGTGCCATTCATGGAGTTTGGCTTTTTTGTTCTTTGTTGTTGCTGGTTGGAAGCGGGAAGTCCACTGGATTCAAGATTCTTCTTGGTTTTATTCCTAGTTAGTTGCTTGTGATGTATAACTAGGTTTGTTGTGCTTATGGCCTGTCATAAGCACTAGTTTTTCAAGCGTTTGCTTGAGGTTAATGTGGTACATCAGCCACATTCCATTTGTACTTAACGTTTTTTGGTTATATATATTTACCGGGGTAAACCCCTTTACCAAAAAAAAAAAAAATGAAGACAGTTTGATACACATACCTTGTTATATTGAATTTTGCTCATATCTAACGATGTTTGCGGAAGGCCAGGAAATCGAAGTCTCAAGCTGTGTAGCAGAGTTTCAGCTCTTTGTGCTAAATATGTGTTCTTGTCTCCATCAGCGACTAGGCCCTTAACTTTCCCACTCCACGATGAATGCTTGGCTTTTTGATTTGTATGTTTTTTGTGATCTTTAAGTTTCCATGCATAGACTGCTCCCTCAACCCGATTAGCTACTTCCAGAGTGTGATGCTCTGAGGACAAGTCTAGGCAATCAAGAAGACATTCGGGAGAGAACTTTTCTGCAGTTATATAGCGGTAGATGATGTCGCCTAAACACGCTTTGCCATTCTGTTTTAATCATCAACCAATAAACATCAGATAAAAAAGCAAAATACGCACCACATTCCATAAAAGATCATAACTGTAACTTGAAAAACAGATGAAAAATGTTACTTAAGTGACATTGAAAAAAAAATGTAAACATCTGTATTTGCAAAGAATAAGAGAAGCATGCGTTTGTTAAGAAGTTATTGACATAATGTCTAAAGATTTGGAACAAATGTAGTGTTGACCAAAAAACTTTAATCTCGAAACACAATGGTTAACAGAATCAAACTCGATTCAGATAACACTGAAATTAAACATGCATATCAGTATAACATTTCGTTCTTGTATCGAAACATATATAAAGTACGATATAGTTTGGTTTTGAACATAATATATAAGTTCAAAATTGTACCTTTGGTAGGGATTCCAAGTACGCACTTGGGATCTCCATTTCAGCAAGCACATTGCTATTTATTGCCAATGCAGCCTTCAGAATCTGGTGTGTGCAGTCCCTACACTGCTGTAATCTCTTCCTTGCATCTTCAGACAACCCATTGGCAGGAACTTTCGGATATGGCAACCACCATTTCTCTTCCTGTCTAATTGAAGGCCTCCCACCACAAATACGAGATGGAAACGATTCACAACCGTCACCTTCTGCTAAAACAATGCCACGATCAACATACCAAAACTCTGTCTTACAAAACCCGTCTAACATATTAATCAACATCGAATCAAGCTTCTTCAAAGCTGGAAGATTCAAAGCCAAGTCTGCACGTGGCCGTGTTTCCATTACTTCGTAACTCCCACCAGAAGGTGACTCTTGTATTGACGGCACAAAATCTACAATTGAGTCGCTAACTGACAAAAGCCAATCCATTTCCCTTTGCCACATTGCCTTCTTTTGAGGTGCCATTGGCTCCAACCTCCATAGCTCCCCAAATACAGAAGCTTCACGCCCCAAAACAAAATCAGAAAAACACACAAAATCTCAATAACATTTATAAAACTAAACTAAATAGTCACTAACCAGAGAGATTGGTTATAGCGTTTGAAATAGCCAAAGCAGTACATACGCCTTTCCCCCCACCAGACATGTCTTCTCCAAGCAGAAGCTTAGCAAATTTTTCCTTCATCATATCAATTTCTGCAAATTTACCCATGTTTTCAAACCAAATTATGACACTAAGCTTCAGATTGCCAAAAATGATATCGTACATAACCTGTACAACAAACTAATGCGCCCGCAAAAAAGACCAATATGTAATCTTTTAAAAATTATCATCAAATGTGATACACACATATTCATTTACTCACGTCCTTATCTTACGTCTAACTAATCAAACCAATATTTAATTAACAGCAAACGACATTAATTTCAGTAGTCACACATACACCTAACAAATGAACATGATTTTATCAAAAGGGGTTTTTGGGATTTGCTTATTTTTCACTTATGCTTCTACTTTGGGGGTGTTTGTTTAAGCTAATACAGCGAGCTTATGGCTTATTTGGTTTTCGGCTTATGCTTTATAAACCCAAATTTTTTGGCTTATTTTGGGACATATGGGGTTATATAAGCTTATCATGTCATAATAAGCTTGTATAAGCTGAAAAGTTTTAAAATAAGCCATAAAAAGTGAGTTTATGAAACATAAGCCGGAAACCAAATAAGCTATTAAAAAAAAAAAAAAAAAAAGTAGTTTTAGGAATTTGGTAAAATAAAAATAAAAATGCGGGGGGTGTTTGTTAAGCTTATTGATGGGCTTATACAGGTTTTTCATGTCAAAAATTGAGGTTATGAAGTATAAGCCGAAAATAGATAAATTGATAAGGCCATAAATAAATAAGCTTAAAGTGATTTGATTTGAACTTAAATAACTTAACATTTTAAATACAACAAAATGACGACATCATTACTAACAAGATTACAAGATCCAAAAACTAAAAAATTATTAAATAGAAACATAATAAACGAACCAGATAAATCAGTATCAGGCTGCTTTTTGTTCTTATCCCAAACAATGGCGTCATCAGCAACCACCGAAAAACTAAACGGAAAAGTTAAAGAAGAACTAGAACTTTCAGACTCGCTGACGTCAGCACTTATACTATAACTTCCACTGTGAGTATTAAACTCTTCCGATGAACATACACTCGCTGCCATTTTTATAAAACAATATTACTTTATGGCATTGCTAAAGTTACGGTGGCGCTCACGGTGGTTTCCGGTGAGAGAAGAGTGGGGAGTGATGTAATATAATGGGAACAGACAAGGTTACTTTTTTGGCTAGTTACTGAAATGTTTTGTTTTATGGACTTGAATTTATTTGGAATGTCATGAATTGGTCCTTGTGGTTTGTATTTGCTCGTATCTATTGTCTGGCTGTAATTTATTTATTCTTGAATGTCAAACATCATCCACCTACTCGTATTCTTTTCTTCATCTCAACTAAAAATTTATTTACTTTTTTCTTTTCTTTTTTTTTTCTTTTTTGATTTTCTTATTGGAATTTATAGTGTTTAGTTGGAAGAATGAGTTTGAAATTATGTCTGATTGTGATTTTTGATATTTTTTTTTAAGTTATATTAAGCAAAACTTTTAACTAGATTGTTAAGATAAAACTTTTCAAGAGGAGAGCAAATGTGCTTAGCTTTTTGCGTGTGTGGCGTGTGCCTTCATCTCTTATGCATTCTTGATGGCTTGTTCTATTCTTGATGCTGGTTTCGTTTCTTGGGAGCGTGAGGCTGGTCGTTTGCCTCTGGTTGATAATCTTGGTGGTTGTTGGGCTTTGTTGGAGATTCGGGTGAGTGCTGTACTCTTTTTCCCTACTCCAAGGTTTTCCCAATGGGTTTTTACTTGGAAAGGGTTTTTAAGGAGGCAGGCTCACTTGATTCATCATTCTCCTTCGAAGAGGTGGGCGGTTTTGTGTGGTGATTCGTGTGTCATTAGGTGGTTATTTCCAGTAGGAGTTTTGGTATTTGTATGTATTGTTAGTTTAAACGCTTAGTGGCCTGTCACAAGTGTTTTGTTGGATGTTCAAGCGATGCTTGAGGTTAATGTGGTACTTCAGCCACATTCCATTGTACTTTAACGTTTTTTTTGGTGTAATATAATTTACCGGGTGGAATACCCTTTACCAAAAAAAAAAAAAACTTTTAACTAGATTTTTCAAAATAAAATAGTCGTAGCCGGACCAACTTTGTCTATGTTAATTGACTTTTTTTCTTAAGTTGTTTTATCTTAACAATCGATGAAGTTTTTCATGTTTATGTCATTTAGGAATCGTGACCTAATCGAGTATTTCGGCGATCGTTTTTACCTTAAGATCTAATGTGAAGACTAGGGTGTCTGACGAACGTGTCACATTGGCGGATTTAACTTGTTTTATATGATATTTCTTTTAGATATAAAATCAATACAACTACTAAATGGGAATTGATTGGCACACTCAATTTATTGATTGACACACTCTACAGTACAAGCAGATAAAGCACAGTGTGAGTTTTGTACAACTAACTGAAGCATGTAAAAAAGTGTCCCAATAAATAATGGGAGTGTGCAAATCACTAGCCCTACTAAATGGTAGCTTAGTGGTAAAAATGCTAGTGACTATCAAACTAATATGTCTGAGGTCTCAAGTTGAATTTTTGCTAGGTGTAAACAACCCTGAAGTTGTCACACAAACTTCTAGAAAAAAAATGGAAGGTTTTATATGGTTTAAGTATGTGTGATGGTGAATTCAAATCTTGTTAGTTATTCTTTTCACTATAAAATAACGAAATTGCAAAAAAGGTCCTTAACGTTTCACAAAATTGCAAAAACGGGACCGAGACAAAAAGTAGCACAAAAAAGACACCAACGTTCCACATTTTTGCAAAATCGCCACTGAGAGGCCTTTTCCGTTAGTTTCATCGTTAAGTGCCATGTCACCGAGAGTATTATCGTCATTTCACTGCTTTAAGGTCCACGTGGCATATCATTATTGATTCAGGGACTAAATTTGCAAAGTTATTTTTATCTTTTATTTCACATCTACCACCACCACCACTCTCTACCACCACACAACCAACACCACCACCCTTTACCCTTCATCTTCATCTTCTCCGGTGACCAAACCCAGATTCCGGTGACCAAACCTAGATTCCGGTCACTTTTTTTTAATAATTAAAGCTTTAACTGAAATACCCGGATTTTCTTGACCATATTTGTATTCTTCATTTAACAGTTAGCGAGAATGATGGATTCATTACCAGAGAAGATGTTTGCTTTCTTATTTTAGTTTTGGATTTGTTTCATATAAAATCTCTCTAGTGCCACCACCTATCATCCTCAGTTTTGGGTAAGTAGGTCGTTGTCAACTTGTCATCTTCATGATCAGTCGGCTGTTGAACCGGTCTGATTTAATATTTTTAGACTTTTAGATCACTTTTAGTGAAAGATGATGCAATGGTTGTAGTTGGACTTAAATATTCTGAATAAAAGATAGAGTTCTAGTATTTTACAGATTTATGTTTGGTCTCCAAAAGTAGACTTAAAAGCACCTTAAAATGCAATATATCTAGAAGTTGGTGGTGTTTGAATGTAAGTTTTTGAAAAATGGCTATAGTTAGTAGAATAAAGATAAAAGATTACAAGAAGAGCATTTGATTCATGTTAAGTATAGTTGGATAAATTAAGGGAATGGATGGTAATTAGGAAATTGAGGATGATTAGATTTAGAGGTGTACAAATCCTGGTTTTTAGTCTGCCTGGTCCTAAGTCGGTTCTTTAAGCCATAGCTATGAGTCTTGAATTTAAGCCGGTCTTTGATCTTATAAATGGGCGATGTCCTGATTTTGCCTCAGCAGTCATGAACTCATAAATAATAAATCCGTAGAAGTACATTACGTGTAACTATTTTTTTAAAGAATGCCTTATAAAGATTGATATACCAGATTCCTGTACATGGAAACCGGAATGAAAATAAACAATTGAATTCCAGGACCGAAAAGTTTTAATAGTCCTGTTCATTCTGGTTCTAGCCTTATGAAACCTTCTTGTCATTCCTAAATGCAAACCAAATGTCATTTTACATTGATCTTCAGTACTAGAAAACTAATTTTGTTATGACCACATTTGCAACACAACCCCCGTTTGGGTAGCACCATTTGGAAGTTAGTAACACACAAGTTGTATCAAGTAGAGTACCAATCGTTTTAAGGAATTAAGAACATTTTGAGCCATATGTAATTTTTGTGCATGACAAATGAGTTATTAGAGTATCATCATACTACGTCTGTCGATTATTATTATTATCAAAGGGACTTATGACCTTTATAAATATAATAGATCAAACCAATCCAAATTGTATCAGATGACATACTGGTTCACTCTCACAGTCTCACTCTTCACATGTCTGTAAGAGATTGACATTTCATTTCTGACCACATACATTTTGCTTGTTTGCAGTTCCTCGGTCAAGAAAATCCAGGTATTTCAGTTAAAGCTTTAATTATTAAAAAAAAAGTGACCGAAATCTGGGTTTGGTCACCGGAATCTGGGTTTAGTCACCGGAGAAGATGAAGATGAAGGGTAAAGGGTGGTGGTGTTGGTTGTGTAGTGGTAGAGAGTGGTGGTGGTGGTAGATGTGAAATAAAAGATAAAAATAACTTTGCAAATTTAGTCCCTGAATCAATAGTGATATGCCACGTGGACCTTAAAGCATTGAAATGACGATAATACCTTCGGTGACATGACACTTAACGATGAAACTAACGGAAAAGGCCTCTCAGTGGCGATTTTGCAAAAATGTGGAACGTTGGTGTCTTTTTTGCGCTACTTTTTGTATCGATCCCGTTTTTGCAATTTTGTGAAATGTTAAGGACCATTTTTGCAATTTACCCAAATAACTATAAGAGTAGTTTCTAATCGTTTTATAAATATAATCTTACATTTTTTGTTAATATGAAAAATATGTTTTAAACCAATGTAAGCTAACAAAAACTGAAATGTTAAAAGTGTAAAATGAAAGAAATGAACTTCAATTGAAGTTGGCAGAAACGGTCATGTGGTGGTCCAAAGTGCTTGTGGACTGTGGAGTTGTGAACGTGATGGTAGACAAGGATTAATTATCTATATTCAAGTTTTCAACCATTTTGTTTGTTGCGCTTATTAATTCTCAATCTAACCTTTTCACATGAAAAGTAAATTAATCAAAGCAATATTTTACGTGAAATTTAATTTGCTATTGAATTTAGTTATGATTTACATATACCAAACATCAAACAATTATATGATATCTGGTGTTCAAAAAAAAGTATATGATATCTGATAATCAATTGCAGATTATAGAATTTTTCTAAACCATAATGATATATTAGGAGAATAAAGTACATAAATATAACATTAGTTATCTGTTGTCTGTATCTCATATAAAATAATATACTCTCTCCGTCTCAAAACTATTGTTAGGAGACAGGAATCACATAGTTTAATAAAAGTGGGGTCAGATTAATTTTCAACCACTCAAATAAAATATTCCCCGACTAAACTTTCTAGTTTTTACTTAAAAAAAAATATGACAATTATTTTGAGACATCTATAAAAGGAAATATGGATAATAAATATGAGACGGAGAGATTAAAACAATAAATGATGCAAATAAAATGTACTTATTTGATATAATCAAATATCTCCCACTTGAATTTTACTTGTCTCCAAGTAAACTTTAGATTTAAACTTATGAAAATGTATCATAAATGTAATTTAGGATTTATTTTTATAGTTAAGCACTCATTCGTTTTCATCATAATTGCACAACCAAACACTTAACGAAATAGGAAAATGAAATCACTCATATCGCTCAACTAATCTAATTCGCTCAATTGTTCGGTCGTAACGATTATTCTATCATAAGCTTGGTAAGAATACACATCTCCACCACTAAAGCTAAGTAGTGACAACTCTAAAGTAGTAAATTGGGTTATAATAAGGCTTAGGGTTTAGACGTGGCTTTGTTTAAACATCTCCCACACAAACTTAGTAGATCGTTGGCGCGAGTCCTCGATTCTCAAACAACGGATGGTCACTAATGTAGAGAACTGCAAAAATCCATATAATTAACAATGGTTAAGTATATATTAATCCCTGTCATATTTTAATCACCATTTTTACAGAAAAATTTGAAATTTTTCTTACTATATTAAATGGTCACGATTACGATATCACAGAATTCACCAAATGACAGAACCAATTTTCGACACGTTTAACGAAACATAACTATTACACTAATCCTATTAAATTTTCTAATCTTTAATTAAAACTAAACAGGCCCTTAATCATTTTCTCAGCCCAACATTTCACTCGATTCGTTACTATTCATCAGCCCAACACATGCAAGCCCAACATTAGTTTTATGATTTTATGAACTCGATTAAGTTACACGCCTACAAAACGACTCTCATACTCCAAATTTCTACACATGACATATGTATATTTTTATACCAACTCATTTCTCACCTAGTCGACTATACGTAGGCCAATTATCAGATCCAAGGGTCGAGATTTACTATGTTTAAAGAAGGCAAAGTGTTCGACTAAAACAACCCATTCAAAATTATATAAATAATTCAAAACTCAACCTTTTTGACTCCCGTTTGTTCCTATAAGTTCCTAATAATATTTCTAGTATGATTCTATCTTTAGATGTCAAGATTTATCAGCTATAGCAAAGTTCTACAAAATTTCTCAATTCGTGTACATAGTTATATGGTAGTCGACATCTAAAATAAATCCAAAGACATGCACCTCAAATCTAGCTCTCACAAACACTTCCCTAAAGTCCTAAGGTGTAAGAAAAACAATCTAAAACACATATATTCACTGACATGTATAGTGAAACTTGTTTCCTTGAAAAACATTACACCTTACGTGTTATGTAATGTTACTATATGTACTCCACACCTATTCTCTCATTTATTTCATTTACCATACACCAAATAAACTTTACTACTCCCTCAAAGTCACCTCTCATCACCAGGAGCTATTACATGAAAGTTTGGAAGCAAGAAAGAGTTATCGGGTTTTAAAATATAAGTGTTATACTTGGGTTATAGTCAAACGTACACATTTCTTGTGTTTTCTTCCTTCACACATGATTCTCTACCACCCTTGAGGTGTTGTAAGTCTCTTAGATCTCCTTCGAATTCATTTTATATGTCCATGCATCATATTTAATTCCATGTCAAGCGTATATAACTTCATATATATTTTATACGTACATACAAACATGTAGACCACGAACGTGACTAGCCTCTATCTTGGAAGGCCTAGGAGTCACATAACACACATATTTCACGTTTAGTTTCACTTCTCATGCATCATTCGACATTAATTTAAACCTTGCTTAAATCGGACATAAAACTCAAAATAACTTAGAAATATGTCCAAGTCTTTTCCATTATGAAAAACGTTCCAAGATACCTACGGATTGATCGTATATCTTTAAATATTACTTAACAAGCATACTATATTTTTACATAATCTACTAGACCACCTAGCTAGTAATCACTTTCATTTAGATAAATCGTAAAGATACTCACGTCTCGACCCTTAAATATTACCCAAGTGAATTGACAAAAACATGATTCAAAACTAATTATAAAAGCTTAATGGACTGAAAAGCCCAATAAGCTGAAATTAAGCACTCCGTATAAGCTGAACCTAAAAGCTCTTTTGACATAATTTTAGAACATGAAAAATAATATTTTTGATGAGCCCAACTCGTCTCACGATGTACGGAATTTAAAACGTTAACGGGCCACTAAATGGATAGTTAAAAGCCCATTTATATAAAAATGAGCTCTGTTAGCAAATAAGCAGTTGAAATAAGCTTTAATAAACTCAAATAAGCGACAGAAATTTTCATATAATTTTCCCACTTTTTCTTACATATTTGGACTAAAAATGTAACGCATTTCAAGTTAAAGGACTAAAACTGCCAACCCTTAAAAACTTGGACTAAAACTGTCAAAACAGAAAGGTTAGGATAAAAATTGATATTATTTAATATTCCAAGCTAAGAATACTAAATTGGACAAGTAGTGGACTTTAAATGCAAATATTATAAAATAAGGACTAACGGTGCAACGCTAACGCCGTTAGAGTAAAAAGTGTAAAATTGGAAAAGGACAAGGACCCACATATTATATTTGACATTCTTATTTTATTTTCCATTTTACGTCACCCCATCACGTCATATGCATTTTCATTACATTTTATTTATATATTAGTTAATTTTACGTTAATAATATATATATATATATATATATATATATATATATATATATATATATATATATATATATATATATATATATATATATATATATATATATATATATATATATATAACGATATTTTAACTAATTATCTTTACGTATTATTATCATCATGGTTAAAAAGGGAAAACTTTAGAAATAATAACATAACTTGTCATACTATTATAAACATAAGAATTTCATTCGCATATCATCTTATCATCATAACGATTAGTCGTTATTTATTTACCAAATAGTATTTAGTTAGATTCTCAGATAAATTTATTTATCATGTTGTATATTGAAAGCCGTCATCATAATCTCATCCGACTTTACTTTTCATCTTTTCAGTATCAATCAAGGTGAGTCATAGCCCAATTTCCAATACTTGTTTTAACTCTTTGGGGGAGATACATGCTTACATATACTTTGATAATTTTATAAGTATATGAATAAATTACATGATTCAAATCAATTTCCTTATTAATATTTACCTGATGAAGTTTATGACTTAAGATGTGATATATATATATGTTACTGGTAAATTGCTTAACTAAAATACTGAACTCAGATGATAATGTTTCCAAAATGATTATCGTGGCATGATACTTGACTACACTATAACATCCTGAATGATTCCATTATCTCTATATGATATTTCTATATTTCAACAGAAATAATTGCTAGGACTCTTATAGCCATAAAGTCCCTCTATCATGAGCCATTAATCACTTGTATGTGAGCGCGAATATAGTGAACAACTTCGAAACCTGTTGAGGCTTGACATCCTATCCCACTAATACTTGACGGAATGCCACATGCATGTGGTTAGTCGTATTAGTCGTGATACACTATATTTGAGTAAAAATAGGAATTGGCAAATCACCTATTACACGAGGGCAATATTATCATTGACTTGATAATCACCTCCGTTTTTACGATATTTTGTTAACGTTTTGCGTGTCAGGAGGCTTGTTGCAATATCGATAAGAAAATATATGTATTCAAACATATATCTAGATTACAGCTGTATAGGAAATTGACCATATTTGAATTATAAGTCTCACTAAATTAGCATCATGAGTTTCCATCTCATGTTAGGATTATGATCCATTATTTGAATTTGATTGAATATCTATATGAATTATCTGTGATTATAATCAACATCAATCAATACTTGTTCTATCACTATTAGTATTTATTACAATTATTATTAAATATTCCTGAATCTATTAAAATAAATGGTTTTCCATAAAACTCTATGAACTCACCAACCTTTGTGTTGACACTTTTAAGCATGTACAACATCAATCAATACTTTTAAGTCTCAGGTAATTAACGGAGCATGACAAGACACGGAGCGGGCATTTATTACTCTGATAAATTAAAATGGTGTAAAAATCAAATATGTCATTCTTACAAGCCTTTATATCTTTTAATGAGATTTTAAATCAAATGCTTCATCTTTTATCAAGAATATTATTTGAATGACAAATAACTTTCAAAACGCTTCTTTTAAGCCGTTTTATGTGATTGTAACTTCGATCCTCCCCGTAACACCCAAATTACTTTTTCGCTGCTAAAACATAAATTTGGGGGTGTTACAACTAATGTGTTTCTTGGATCGCTGGCGCGTTATTTTCATAACGCATGGTCACCAAGTCTGTAACACCCCCAATTCATATATAGCAGCGGAAGCTAGATCTTGGGGTATTTCTCATGGAAACATAGTCACAATAATAGAAAACGACTCAAAAGAGACGTTTTTATAGGAAAAGTGTTACCATTCATTTATTCATCAGAGTTTACAATAAAAGATAAACTTTTACAAAAGAGAGGTCCCACAGACTCGGTGTAAAGCAAAAGATTATGAATGATAACAGGTCTGAAGATCCTCATATCCAGTGTCACTCCGTGCCTTAAGTCCTAAGGGACTAGTTACCTAGGATAACATGCTTAAATGTCAACACTAAGGTTGAATGAGAGTCATAGGTTTAGGTTGTTATGGGGTTGAATACAAGTTCCACAGGGTTCAGCTGAAACCCTTGGTTGTGGAAAAAGTAAAGATAGAGTATTATTGCACTAAGCTCATGACACCCCATGTTAACATGTCCAGGTCATGGGGCACAGCAGACCCTTGCATGACGGGACGTAATAAGGATTAACTTGCCAAGGTTAACCCTTTTAGTTCTCAAATATAGTGCTATTGGTACCCGGCAGGGGCAAACCAACGGGAGTTGTCAAACTCCAAATAGATCTATTCACTATACTCGCGTTCACTCGCAAGTGATTATGGTGTATGAATTTTGTTATGTAATGGTGGCACATGAAATACTCGTGCAATTACCAAAGAAAAAGACTTGTATTCGGTTTAAAGCATGTATCCCCCTCACAGGGTTTGTAAAGCACTTAAAAAGTGAGGCTATGATCACTCACCTGAGATTAGAGATGAGTGTGGGTGCTACTAGACGGCCTACTCATGCAACCTGGTGTAGTGTGTATATCAAGCCTGAGTGGGTGCATTCTAAGTTCTCCTAATTAAGTATTCTTAGGGTTTTCTAGATTTAGATATAACATAACATCGTTCGGGCCATCATAATCCAGAGGCAATTAAACCCCTCACATGAAGCTCCCTAGTATTGTGTTATGTTGTTATATGCTTAGGTTATAAATAGAACATAACACCGTTTGGGCCATTATAATCCAGAGGTCATGTAGTAAACGTTTGAGGAGCCAGGGCACTTGATGCGTGGGAATTGCACCAGGCTTTACCTCTTGAGGGATCTCGAGAAGCTTACAACCCCCACCAGACAGTGTACCTGATCGTTGTAGTATAGTATAGTGACAAGTACCGGGGGATTGATCGTTCAACTCAGGAATAGTGTCACTAGGATTAGAAAGCCTAAAAATTAAGTCTAGAGGTGATGGATGATTCTTTTTGTATTTTTATATTTTTATAAAAGCAATTAAAATCTCGGGTTTTGGAAGAGTGGGCGGAATTAGTTGCTAATCAACTAACCCAATAACTAAAGATGCAATTAAAATAAAATAACAAAAATGTAAATAAAGCTAATTAAACTAGTGGTGTGAACAATAAATGGGAAAATTGTGTTTACTTAGATTTCATTACTCCCTAGATATCTTTTACAGGTTGATAGTTTGTTATAATTGCGTGGATGACGGGTTATATTCCTTAATACCAATCGTGGGGTGGCGTACGTATTTTCCCAACTCTTTAAGCTCCTACTTCACTCCTATGTCGAGCCTGCAAGAAGCTCCTAACATGAGATCATTAGAATTCGCTCATGCATTAAATACAACCTTAAAAACCTAGTACGCATTGGTTCATGCTTCTTAAGATGTTCAAGCAAGTTACCCTATGGAAGTCTGCCAGTTTTCTTAAGCCTAACATCGAAATCATTCATACGTAACAACTATAAACAAGCAATCAACCCATAATCAACATCTAGGTTTCACTACATCTAAGCAAACACACAAGAGATCTAGCCTAGCATGTTAAAATCAAGACAAGCGTAAGATATATTCAAACAACACATAGACATATTGAATGAATTGAAAGGATACTTATCTTAATTGAACATGAAAGGTTTCAAAGGGTAAAAACCCTTGAAAATACTGATAAAATCGTGCTAGGGTTTCTCCAAGTTATCCTTCTAATTGTCCTCTCTTAATTAATGAAAATTACAAAACTATATATAGACTTTCCAACGTGACGGCGTCAAGAAGAAATATCTGACGTCGTCAACTCGCCGCCCATAATAATATCGGATTGCCTAGATCCAGATCTGACGCCGTCAAGAGCAAATTTTCTCTGGCCGTCACGTGTAATGGGACCATGACGGCCTATGGTGACGCCGTCATGCCCTTAGTGTAAAAACTCTCTGGATCGTCATGGACTCTATCCACTTCACCTCTTGTTTTACTCTTGACGCCGTCATGTAGAATTTGGTGACGCCGTCAGGTACTGTTCCCAGCAAGGAAAATTAAGACTTTGCCGTTTTCTTCACTTTTATGCTCCAAAAACGTCCAAAATGCTTCCTTTTCCAGAATTCACTCCAAAAGTACCTAAAATCACAAAAGGAACGATTTAGGGCAATATTTGATCAAATAAATTCAATTCTGGGCTTAAATGACCCCCTAAAAATGGATCATTTTTCGCCTCATCATATACCCTTACACTTGAGATTTGCTTGTCCTCAAGCAAATGCACTTTTATTCTAATCAAAATACAAGTTAGGGGTCATTTAACACTAACATAAAAGTAATTACAACAAATAATCATTCCACTAAAGACCAAATACAAGCACGGAGGTCATACACTAGCACCTCACAAATAGTGTTTAGATACTCACATCTCTCGGGTGTAATAAAGTATATATCACAATATGGAAATGGAAAACATCTCTCACTACCTGTAATAGCAAAATAGATTACCATAGGCTTGGGAAAGGATCAAACCTCCACCACATGGCGTAAGCACCTAGGATAAACTATCAAAGAGGTCTTTTAAACAGTTATAACGTTAGGTGTAGGGATATGGAATACACGGTTTTGTTGGATATAGGCAATCTTTACTGGTGGCGAGTTAATCATCTTGGTTAATTACATGTACAATATGGCGTTGCGAAGCCAAGACTAGACTCGACTTAAGCTAATAAATCAAAAATAACAAAAACATAAAATAAACATAGAATGAAACGGGATGGTAGTCCGTATGTCACACACCCAAAATCGGGTCCAACGGAAGCATACATGTAGCTGGGGTGTAACTCAATCGGTATTACAACACAAGTTCAAAAATGGTTTTCACTTGAATCATTTAGAATAAAATAGATTAATCAAAAATCTTGAATTTACATTGTCAAAAGTAGTGCGGAAGTAGGCCCTAAAAATAGTTTAAAACGGTCCCCAAATGAATAATCAGAGTCTTCTATGACCATGCCATACCCTGCCAAAACCTCTTGTAGCGTGCCATTGCTTAATACCTGAAAATACATGCTAAAGTGTCAACACGAGGTTGGTGAGTTCATAGAGTCTTGTGAAAAAGAATGTAATGCATATGAATAAAGATTTCCCAGCAAAGGCCTCGTAATTCAGTAATAAAGTTGATGCAAAGGCATCGTAATTCAGTAATAAGGTTGATGCAAAGGCATCGTAATTCAGTAATAAAGTTGATGCAAAGACATCGTAATTCAGTAATAAATCAGTAATAAGGTTTATAAAAACCATCAGTATATAACTTTAATCGTATGTACAATAGCCCAAGTATAAAGTAAAGTAATAAGATTTCAGTAATAAAATTTACATTGGCTCTTAAGCTCATGACCCCGAAGCTAGACGTTACTTGGCCCCAAATGAGTGTTTACCAGACACTCTAAAGATATTAGACATGAAATGCATCCGTAATTCCGTTGGAGCAACCTAAACACGGATGGAGCAGTCACCCTTAATCGATCTATTCACTCACTCTCGCTCGTACTTTAATTAACGGTCCATGATAATAAAGGGGACTTGTCAAGACGTGGTAATAAGGCAACTTAAGCAATGTAGGGCATTTAATACTTTGGCATTGTACAAAAATAATTAAAGCAACGTATTCTCCCCCAGAAGTAATTCAAATCGTATAAAAGTATAAAACAAGTATTTAAGCATGTATCTCCCCCAAAGAGTTTATAAGTAATTAAACAAGTAAAAGTGGGGCTATGACTCTCCTCGAAATGATGATACAATGATGGTAAAATGATCGGGACAATAAGGCGCGAACACTAGCCGCAACCTAAGATGAGTGGAAATGATCTACTTTAGATCATGAAATGATGTAATGAATGCACATGCACATGATGCCTATACCACTCTTAACTTGAAAATACTTGTTATTGTCAAAGTAATATGTTTTTCCATAACTTGGGAAAAATAAGTCTAACTAGACTTATAAAACTAGTATTAATATATATATCGTTTATATAAATTGTATTGTTGAATTCCTTGCTTTGAAAACCTTGAAATAACGTTAATTAGTCGTATAAATAAGATTGTAGTCATAAGTACTTCGATGGTTAAGAATTTGGCACTTTGGTAGTATTTCTAGAAAATCTAGGATTTAGTACGTAGAAGTATTATTATTTCTATTAGTGACGAAATGGTCTCGCAAAACTAGTCGTGAAATAGTGAATATTAAGATTTAGGAATGAAGCTCAGTAGTGTTAGGAAGATTTTCACCATATCTAAAAAGTCACAGAAGTGAAGTTTGTCCATACGGGTCTCGATCATAAAGATAAATAGCTTTCAAGTGAGGTGTTTGGGCTGTTTTGGCAAATTCTGGGCAGTTTTCGGGAAAGTTTGGAAGACCATAAGTTATTCGTTATAAATCCTTTTGACAAACGGTTGGAAGATTTGGAAACTAGGCTAGGTGAACTAACGTTTTGTCAATGATGTAAATTTTCCAAAAATGAGTTTATCAATGAGTAAATTGGCTCTCAACATGATGTATTACAAAAACTGTTTTTCTATACTTAGTAATATTTTGCGAAAAAGCTGATGGAAATAAATAAAGTTTCGTCGATTTTGAAACGTGTATATCTTGGTCGTTATAAGCTTGTTTTCTACGTTCTTTATATCCCCGGAATCGTGGGACAACATACTAATATATTTTTGATAAGTCGGGATGGCTAGATCAAGTTTTACACCTCAGATTGCCAATTGAAAATCGTAGGACAGCAAGTACAATTTTCAGAAAATAGGTTTCGTCATTAAACTTGCAAAAATAATATCTCCTTCGTTATAAACTCGTTTTAATCCGTTCTTTGGCCCACGGCTTCGTTTTTGAGAGTATTTTCTAAATCGCTTGCCCAAAGTTACCCGGAAATCCCTGAGTTTTCTGAATTTTAAAAAAATGGACAACAATATTTATATAGTGGCTAAAATTCATTTTTCTAGTTTAATACTTGTCCAAATCCACTCCAAATCACTTCCAATCACCACAAATCTAGTCTAATCCTACCATACACCTTCTCAAGGTGTCATGGGTTCCTAAACATCACAAATCAACTAGATCTAACAAGGGTTTCCATTTCTAGTGTTTCAAAGATATATATATATATATATATATATATATATATATATATATATATATATATATATATATATATATATATACAAAAAGAGTGGTATAAACTAGCATATGCATGAAATCATGTATAGAAATCACATGATCATAAAGATAACATGAAGAAATGATGAAAATGAATTTTGTAAACTTACTTGAATGATTATGAAGCTTGTATGATTAAAACCCTAAGAATCCTTGAGTTTATATTTCAAAACTCTAACAAGGATGACAATATAGACTTGATTTAAGCTTGATCTTGTAAAAAATTATGGATCTTGGTGGATTTTGGGTTTGGGTCGTGGCTAGGAAGAGAGAAAGGAGAGAAAAACCTTGCTTTTTGATTTCTAAAAATGAACAAGTATGTGTTAAATGTGTTTATGTAAGAAAATATCTAGTACAATGGCATTTTGGTAAATATATGGTCAAGTGGAAGTAACATGGTGAGGGGGGGGGGGGGGGGGGCACATGTATAAAAATAGGAAGAGTATGTAGTAAGCTTGGTATTATCTGGTTTACGGAGTCAGTTTTGGTTTCGATAATCGCTAAACGTAAATTGTTAAGCCGCGAAACGTAAATCCGGGTATTGTAAAAATATGAAACTTGAAAGAATGACTAAACTTGTCAAAATATTCCATAATAAAATATAAAATGAATGGTAAGTTCCATCGGGTTGCTTAAACGCTGTTAAAACTGGAAACGCGGGTTAAAAACGCGAAATTCGCGTAAAACGCTGAACTGGAAAACGTAAAATTCCAAAACTTTTAGAATTGTCGTAAAATGAGAGAAAATCATATTTCTATTTTTATAATGTTTTATGGACATATCGGGATGCTGGAATGACGTTTAAACCCAAAAGTAAATCTCGGACACGGCTTCGTGATTTTTGCAGAAATGATCCGACGAGCGCCAAACTCTCCGATTATCGTTAAAATAGTTTAACTTTCGAGAATATGAAATAAAAATTTCGGAGATGAATAGTGAAAGTGAATAGTAAAAATGAATAGTAACTTTCTGAAATAAAAATGAAATTTCGACGTTTGAAAAAAAAAAGACATGAAATTACGAGTTGTGACATTCTTCCCCTCTAAAAGGAACTTCGTCCCGAAGTTCAGTTTGTGTTGGTCTCTGAAGTGGTATTGGTGGAAAAGTGGGGATAATTGAGTCGTGTAAGCTACTGAGCTCTAATGGGAGCTCAAGTCTGTAGGCCACTAAGCTTACTCTGTCTGAAATATTAAATGGTCCAGTGTATATCGGTTTAACTTCCCAAATTTTTCTGAATGGTATCATGCCTTTCCTAGGCAGAATCTTTCAACATGACCCTGTCACCAATATTAAATTATAAGGGTTTACAACTTATCAAACTTGTAACTGATTCTTGATTTGTAGGAAATTCCTGGTTATTTCATGAATGCTTACTAGAATAGTGAGTTGGGCTTTTCCAAATTTCACTCCGTCAATGGATGTTGGCACTTCGACCATAGAGTGTCTCAATTGGTGTAGTCTCTATGCTCGTGCGGTAACTATGGTTGTAAAGGAATCCGATTTATGGCAAATGGGTAGTCCAACCATTTCTATAGTCAATCACTCTTGCTCTGAGCATATCTCCCTATGTTTGAATCGTTCTCTAATTCCGACCATTGGTCTGCAGATGATAGGTGGTGTAGTTCCAAAGGAATCTTAGTGTAATCGCTAGGAGTTTGAGGTGAATTAAATTCGTCTATTAGGAATAATTGAAATGAATATCATGAATCTTGTTTGAAAGACTTACAAGGTTAAGTCCGTCAAAGGGTGTTGTTAAAAATAATAGATTAGGATAAGGTTGTGATCCTCCGCAGGATGTCATGAATTGAGTCTTTCTCCACCTACGATACTTAGTCTCCATTACTAAGATTTTCCCCAAGTTCTATGTCATCAAATCAAAAAATCCTAAATGTATAAGTGATGTAATATAGTGATTGATTTTCAAAGTTTGTTTTGAGATTGGGTGTTTTGTTCATAAACCTTCCCTGAATAAATGAATTTACAACTTTAAGCAAACGGCTTTCCAAGTAACATTTTTCTTGATGTTTCAAAATTTAATAGTTATGCAAGATAGGACAGTTTTCAACATAAGGTGGATAATATGGTTTACCAAAAATCGATGTTTAAAATTTCCTAACATTCAATAGTTTTGTAAAAGATTAACCAAAAGGAATTTGCTTGTCAAAATAAGTGCCTCAGAAAAGTATTTCTTACAAGATATATGTTTTGTATAACGGTAGTTTGGAGAAAAATCCATTTAAAAGTGAAAGTATTAAGAGAATAAAATAGCTAGGTATGTATGTCTGCACAAATGCATAGGTGTCTAACATGTTTGAATAAAGTCTATTAGTGAGGACATGTTCAATTTATAGTCTTGGTTAAGAGGTTGGATTTATCTCTATGGTGTTGCTTAGTGAGCACTCGTATCGAAACTAATCATGTAATTCAGTCAAGCCAATACTTTCTAGATGGTAGAATTTTTAGTAATCAGGCCAGTGATAGTGGTTCGAATAGTTTTGTGATATCCTGAGATTTCTGTTGAGTTTTGAATGGTCTTAATGTACCGAGAGATTCTCCTTATAGATGGTATGGAAAGTCTTTCCTAGAGAGGTCATTGATAATATCCACTTATCAATATAGGGAGTAGTGAGTGATGAGTGACATAGGAAACTATTTAGTATCACCTAATTCCTTATATATATGGGGATGGGAAAGGGAATGATAGTGATGGTGAGAAGGGAAAAGACTGTGACAACTGCAACAAAATGAGATTGTGATAAAAGAAAATACTGTAATATAAGTGTATCGTGCATAAAGGTGAAGATTCATGAAATGAAATGACCAGTTGACATGCTTCCAAGCGGCGGTTCACAAGGTGATGAAAAGTATGAATGTTCTGACAACGAGGGTATACACACACATGCATGAAACATTTGGAAATCGAGTAAAGGATTCAATCCAGACAAAATTTTATTATAACCATTCTCAGTGTTGCAAAATTCATTTCTGAGTCGGATATAGGTGGTCAGCCTATGTCCTACTATCCCGGGTCGAATATAAATGACCAGTCTATATTCTACCGAGGTTCCATGAATTTTGAAATACTCAGCCCAGTCATACTAAAACTATGTCCTCCACAAATACCAATACGTTCTGAAAGACAAAAGCAAGTGACCAACTCGAGGTCAAATGATGAAACTATGCAAGGAAAACATAACGCGGTGACATATATGATACATGAGCATGCTTATATGAAAGACAATTATAGTAATCAACTAGAATAAGTGAATATAATATACCAGATATTGAGACATAAATCTCATCACCAATGTCAGCAACTAACCACAAATGAGGCTTCAGCTTGGCAGGCAGGCACGTGACGGTCATAGGGTTAAGTTTTCGTGAAAGTAGCTATAGTCTAGGTTTTAAAAACACTTAGTTCGCTATAGCCAAAGCTCTGATGCCAATCTGTCACACCCCCAAAATCGGGTCCAACGGAAGCATACATGTAGCTGGGGTGTAACTCAATCGGTATTAAAATAGATTAATCAAAATATTGAATTTACATTGTCAAAAGTAGTGCGAAAGTAGGCCCTTAAAATAGTTTAAAACGGTCCCCAAATGAATAATCAGAGTCTTCTATGACCAAGCCATGCCCTGCCAAAACCTCTTGTAGCGTGCCATTGCTTAATACCTGAAAATACATGCTAAAGTGTCAACACGAGGTTGGTGAGTTCATAGAGTCTTGTGAAAAGGAATGTAATGAATATGAATAAAGATTTCCCAGCAAAGGCCTCGTAATTCAGTAATAAAGTTGATGCAAAGGCATCGTAATTCAGTAATAAGGTTGATGCAAAGGCATCGTAATTTAGTAATAAAGTTGATGCAAAGACATCGTAATTCAGTAATAAGGTTGATGCAAGGCATCGTAATTCAGTAATAAGGTTTATAAAAACCATCAGTATATAACTTTAATCGTATGTACAATAGCCCAAGTATAAAGTAAAGTAATAAGATTTCAGTAATAAAATTTACATTGGCTCTTAAGCTCATGACCCCGAAGCTAGACGTTACTTGACCCCAAATGAGTGTTTACCAGACACTCTAAAGATATTAGACATGAAATGCACCCGTAATTCCGTTGGAGCAACCCAAACACGGATGGAGGAGTCACCCTCAATAGATCTATTCACTCACTCTCGCTCGTACTTTAATTAACGGTCCATGATAATAAAGGGGACTTGTCAAGACGTGGTAATAAGGCAACTTAAGCAATGTAGGGCATTTAATACTTTGGCATTGTACAAAAATAATTAAAGCAACGTATTCTCCCCCAGAAGTAATTCAAATCGTATAAAAGTATAAAACAAGTATTTAAGCATGTATCTCCCCCAAAGAGTTTATAAGTAATTAAACAAGTAAAAGTGGGGCTATGACTCACCTCGAAATGATGATACAATGATGGTAAAATGATCGGGACAATAAGGCGCGAACACTAGCCGCAACCTAAGATGAGTGGAAATGATCTACTTTAGATCATGAAATGATGTAATGAATGCACATGCACATGATGCCTATACCACTCTTAACTTGAAAATACTTGTTATTGTCAAAGTAATATGTTATTCCATAACTTGGGAAAAATAAGTCTAACTAGACTTATAAAACTAGTATTAATATATATATCGTATATATAAATGGTATTGTTGAATTCCTTGCTTTGAAAACCTTGAAATAACGTTAATTAGTCGTATAAATAAGCTTGTAGTTATAAGTACTTCGATGGTTAAGAATTTGGCACTTTGGTAGTATTTCTAGAAAACCTAGGATTTAGTACGTAGAAGTATTAATTTCTATTAGTGACGAAATGGTCTCGCAAAACTAGTCGTGAAATAGTGAATATTAAGAGTTAGGAATGAAGCTCAGTAGTTTTAGGAAGATTTTCACCATATCTAAAAAGTCACAAAAGTGAAGTTTGTCTATACGAGTCTCGATCATAAAGATAAATAGCTGTCAAGTGAGGTGTTTGGGCTGTTTTGGCAAATTCTGGGCAGTTTTCAGGAAAGTTTGGAAGACCATAAGTTATTCGTTATAAATCCTTTTGACAAACGGTTGGATGTTTTGGAAACTAGGCTAGGTGAACTAACGTTTTGTCAATGATGTAAATTTTCCAAAAATGAGTTTATCAATGAGTAAATTGGATCTCAACATGATGTATTACAAAAACTGTTTTTCTATACTTAGTAATATTTTGCTAAAAAGCTGATGGAAATAAATAGAGTTTCGTCGATTTTGAAACGTGTATATCTTGGTCATTATAAGCTTGTTTTCTACGTTCTTTATATCCCCGGAATCGTGGGACAACATACTAATATATTTTTGATAAGTTGGGATGGCTAGATCAACTTTTACACCTCAGATGGCCCATTGAAAATCGTAGGATAGCAAGTACAATTTTCAGAAAATAGTTTTCGTCGTTAAACTTGCAAAAATCATATCTCCTTCGTTATAAGCTCGTTTTAATCCGTTCTTTCGCCCACGGCTTCGTTTTTGAAAGTATTTTCTAAATCTCTAGCCCAAAGTTACCCAGAAATCCCTGAGTTTTCTGAATTTTACAAAAATGGACAGCAACATTTATATAGTTGCTAAAATTCATTTTTCTTGTTTAATACTTGTCCAAATCCACTCGAAATCACTTCCAATCACCACAAATCTAGTATAATCCTAACATACACCTTCTCAAGGTGTCATGGGGTCCTAAACATCACAAATCAACTAGATCTAACGAGGGTTTCCATTTCTAGTGTTTCAAAGATATATATATATATATATATATATATATATATATATATATATATATATATATATATATATATATATATATATATATATATATATAGTGTGAGGTTATTTTCAGAACCAAATAAATTGCGAGAACTGCGAGAACCAATCTTAGCCTTTGGATTATATCATCAATGGTTGATATTGCACATGGCATTTTTGTAAATAAATGTGTTAATTTTCCTGATTTTATTTGAAAGTAGAGGGCAAAATTGTCATTTTAACATTCAAGTATTTTGGTAACTGATATCACTTGCATCTTTGAGCACGATTCTCAAGGAAGTTAGAATCATCAAACCATTTTTCTCTGCAACCCTAATTTATTTTCTCTCTTATTCTCACAGCCGACATATCACGATCTTAACCCCATGCCTCTCATTTTCTCAAAATCATATATTCGTCTCCTCTCATATATGATCCCACTCCTGGTATGGTTATTATTTATTTAATTTTAATGTTGTTTGGCTACCCACCGTGGGAAAACGCTCCCTTGTCACCATAATTTAATTTCTCTCTTATTCTCACAACCTACATATCTTCATCTTGGTTTGATAAACGCGCATTTACCTGAACCAGGCCAAGGTCCGGTCTGTGGTCTACGATCTGTGGTACGTGTTTATGTATTGCCACCCACCGGTAGGGAAGATAGTAGGTGCCGTGTAAGACCCTCTGATCTCACGTTTGATTTTGTTTAAGAAAGGTATTAGAATTGTTTCAGATTCGGTGCAAGAGAAAGTGGCTCCTATCACATTTATTCTGATTTGCAACTGATGAACCCAGGTAAAATGAATAATTCCATCTTTAAGTAGAATGTTAATTGGCTATGATGTAAATTGTGTATATAATTGGCTATTTACGTATATAGTTATTTTTTTAAAGGTGACAAATCAAGGGGTCTGAGTTGATTACATATTCGATGAAAGATGATAATTTTTTTTTTGGTTGAATTTTGTAGACAAATTAAATTAATGAGGTTTTTAAAAAAATAAAAATATGAACACATATTCAAACACTATTGGTCCTTAATACAGTAATTGTTGTTTTCTATTTACAAAAAGGTATAGTTTTTGAAATGCATATGTGTTTTTGAAGTTTCTAGTGAATTTGATACCTATTGTGCATATGTGTTTTTGAAGTTTCTAGTGAATTTGATACCTATTGTGCATATGTGTTTTGGCTAAGAATGTACATGTGAATATGTGTTATGCTAATTTCTATGATTAAAAATTCAGTTACGTCACTTGATATAGATTCAGTTTTGTTGCATTTGCTCTTGAATATGTGTTAGTCAAATAATGCACATGTGGTTACGTCATGAACATTAGAATTTGAAACAAATGCACATGTATTTACGTAATGAAAATGATAAATTGACAACGAATGCACATGTGTTTACGTCATAAATATTAGAATTTGAAACAAATGCACATGTATTTATGTAATGAAAATGATGAATTGACAACGAATGCACACGTGTTTATGTCATGAACATGCGGGTTTGAAATGAATGCACATGTATTTACTTGTTTCTTCTTTCTTACAGAGAGGTTAGTCAACATGGTTTTGCACACATGTAACTCATGAGGATGATGAGGACTACAAATGCACGTATGAGTGCTCAATAATCTGCTTTGATTTGATCAACCGAACCATCTACACATCCGCATACTCGAAGCTTGCACATATGCATACTCGAAGATCACATTTGCAGGATTAACTGACCCATCCATAGGACCACATTTAAATGAGTGCAAATGCACATATTCATTCTTGAAGAAGACGAGGAGTAAAGGACTACAAATGGACATTTGCATATCTACACACATCACTGAATTCTCTTTCTGTACACGTTTAGCCATTTTTGTAATCAAATTGAATTTTATAGGTTATAAAATTCTTGATTATTAACTTGTGTAGTTTTGTTCATGCACTAATTTTTTCTTGGAGATTACAAAAATCGGATCACCGAGACGCATACATGCATATGACATCCTATCATTTCTTTTTAAAATTATTCCTCACATTGTTAATGAAAAGTTTTAGTTTATATATTTAAAAGTATTTACACTCTATGAACATAGCCCATATTCAATAATGTTATTGAATGCTAAAAAACACATGTGCAGCCCAATTTTTAAGCCATCGTGCCCATAAAACTAAAATTCGTTTTCAGATCCAAAAATTACGAACTTGACATAAAAACTGATTCTAATTAGATTTCAAAAGAATCAGGAATATATGTTTTTACCAATATGCCCTTTATATTTAAAAGAAAAGTTTAAAGATTAAAAGGTAGATCTACGGTGTAGATTGGTTCTCGCAATTTATTTGGTTCTGAAAATAACCTCACCCTATATATATATATATATATATATATATATATATATACACAAAAAGAGTGGTATAAACTAGCATATGCATGAAATCATGTATAGAAATCACATGATCATAAAGATAACATGAAAAAATGATGAAAATGAATTTTGTAAACTTACTTGAATGATTATGAAGCTTGTATGATTAAAACCCTAAGAATCCTTGAGTTTATATTTCAAAACCCTAACAAGGATGACAATATAGACTTGACTTAAGCTTGATCTTGTAAAAATTTATGGATCTTGGTGGATTTTGGGTTTGGGTCGTGGCTAGGAAGAGAGAAAGGAGAGAAAAACCTTGCTTTTTGATTTCTAAAAATGAACAAGTATGTGTTAAATGTGTTTATGTAAGAAAATATCTAGTACAATGGCATTTTGGTAAATATATGGTCAAGTGGAAGTAACATGGTGAGGGGGGGGGGGGGGGCACATGTATAAAAATAGGAAGAGTATGTAGTAAGCTTGGTATTATCTGGTTTACGGAGTCAGTTTTGGTTCCGATAATCGCTAAACGTAAATTGTTAAGCCGCGAAACGTAAATCCGGGTATCGTAAAAATATGAAACTTGAAAGAATGACTAAACTTGTCAAAATACTCCATAATAAAATATAAAATGAATGGTAAGTTCCATCGGGTTGCTTAAACGCTGTTAAAACTGGAAACGCGGGTTAAAAACGCGAAATTCGCGTAAAACGTTGAACTGGAAAACGTAAAATTCCAAAACTTTTAGAATTGTCGTAAAATGAGAGAAAATCATATTTCTATTGTTTATAATGTTTTATGGACATATCGGGATGCTGAAATGACGTTTAAACCCAAAAGTAAATCTCGGACACGGCTTCGTGATTTTTGCAGAAATGATCCGACGAGCGCCAAACTCTCGGATTATCGTTAAAATAGTTTAACTTTCGAGAATATGAAATAAAAATTTCGGAGATGAATAGTGAAAGTGAATAGTAAAAATGAATAGTAACTTCTGAAATAAAAATGAAATTTCAACGTTTGAAAAAAAAAGACATGAAATTACAAGTTGTGACACCGTATGTTTTTTCTCTTTTCTCTTTTTTCTATATATATATATATATATATATATATATATATATATATATATATATATATATATATATTGCAAACACTCTTACCCTACCATCCAAAATAATACATCATAGGGAATGAACATTCCCCCTTACACTTGAATTTTTACATACTTTACAATAAACTAATCTAATGACTCGAATCAAGATAATCAAAACACTTGGAGTACTTTTAATATTAACGCACATATGGGGGTAATAATATGATGTTCTTCCCCATTACTCCATAACATTAGTACTTTACCCATGAGTCCCAATCGTCCCATAACAATATGTACAAGGATATGACTCGACTTAGCAACCATGTAACCAATTAGATAATTAACTAAGAGTTTAAACATATAACAATAATGCACTAAAGATGAGTACATACACAGAAGGCTAAGGCGATTTGGGTGTACATTTAAGTGGGTTGTAACAAATTCTTCCTTTAAGTAAGATGCTTAAAGTTAGAAACGAAAAGATAGGCTCGGAGGGGTGTACTAGGGGTTTCGTGTACTAAAAATGAGTACAACGCTAAGGTGTGGGAAAAATTAATTGACTTTACTAGCCAAGTAATATGACAAATGGTCAAGTAATTATGATACGGGTTTAACACAAGGGTGATCCTAATGCCTCTTATCATGTAGTAAATCTTGCTACACGAATGTAGTCTCACTAGCGGTCTCGGGATGCAACACTAACGCAAGTTCTAGAATCTAAATGCTACCGGTACACTCATAAGCACTAATAATGAATGTTTTTCCTATCAAATCTAAAGGCGAACCTCACATATTTGGGTGGAAATTTTTTCTGAATGGTATGGTTTTGTGCTAGTCATACGACTCCTATCCATGAGACTCTTGCTATGGCTAAAGTTTCACTCCTAAATGTTGTAAAAAAATTTAAATTTGGCGCTAAAATTACACTAACAAGTATTTCTCATAGTTTTATTACACACCTACCATCAAACAAACAAACTCAAGTGCAAATTTATCCTAAAAGGTATCATCATTTACCCTCCCCTTACACTTAGGATGAACATTGTCCCCAATGTTCAATTAAAGAATATAAAAGTGAAATAGGTAAAAGAATGAAAGCAAATACTCCCCTGATTCGTTCTGTGTGGATAGTGCGGTAACAAGGTTAGATCTTCCTCCAAGAAAATAAACAATCAAAGCTTCCCTTCCAGAAACATAAATCATCTTCTTGTCATACATAACCTGTTAAACCTGAGAAAACAAACAAGGCAACCTCGCGTAAAATTGGCGGCAATCTATATATACTAACAAATCCTAGAAAACAATGTAAGATATAATGCTTGTGGAATGAATGTTTGCAGATTTCCTGGAGTTTATAAAACTAAATAATTAACAAAAACATTAAGACTCCATTAGAAAAGCAAAACTAGCAAAATTTCCAAAATTTTACACATGACGCCGTCAGGAATTAATTCCTGACGCCGTTAGAAGTGATCTGCAGAAATCTTTACGTTAAGTTTCCAGAAAATATCTGGAAAAACTTATGTCCTACTTCCTGGAAAATCCTGCAAAACATCATTATGACTCGATACAAGCATTTGACTCTAACAAATACTAATATACATGTCCATTTAATTATTGTGGAGAATCATGATCGATTTTGTTTCTTAAAACATATTTGGGTTTCCCCTTACACTTGTCTTTTGCGAAATACCTTTGGATGAAGTTAAGACTAAATCAAACGACAAAATAAAGTATTCTCACCATTTTATTTTTGAAACATGATCTACCAACAATAAAAATAAAGCATGCATACGGAAACAAATAAGAATCAAACAAATATTAAAAATCACACAAAGCATGGGTTGCCTCCCAAGAAGCGCTTTTCTTTATTTACGAGTCTTGTAGCTAGACTCAAGGTCATGGGCAATTACGTGACCTCATCGTTGGTTTCACTTTCTAGGTCATCTCCTATATTAGTTTTGTACTCCGGACCTAGTTGCAAACATTCTTTGTAGAAACCAAGTATTCTATTCATAACATACTCTACTCCTCTACGTCTATCCTCATCATTCCTATAGTAAACCGCTTGTTTGTGTTCCTTTTCTATGTTTGATAGGAGTCGGTATTGTTCAATCTTATAGGGCATTTGGTAAGCAATCTCATCATTCTCTTCCTTGAATCTAACTATCCCTAGAGTCGGATCATAACTCATCTTAGAAGCCTCAACGAACGGTTTTCCGAACACTACTTGACTTAGGCTGTCATCTATCACCGGACGAGTATCCTCCACTATCACAAAGTCGGTCTCATAAGTGAAGTTTCCAAAAATCACATGCAATCCTTTCACTCTTCCTACAAAATTACTTATCAAATTCTTGTTGGGCATCATCCTATAACCAAGTTGCTTCTTCATTACCCAATTATAATAAGTCCTAGTCATGATGTTTATAGGAGACCTAGGATCGATATAAGCTTTCCATACATGCATATGCCCAATGTTGCATGTTATGTTGATGTTAGAGGGATCACCTACTTTAATAAGGGGTGAACCAAGGATATATGGTGTCTCGGGATCATTGAATAAATCCTTGTGATATTCTCGTTCTTCCTTGGTGGGCAACTTATCAAAGTACTATTCTACGTTTTCTACTTCCTTTAACTTTTCTCCCTTATTAACCTCAACTTCCTTAATTTCATCCCTAGTTTCGGTTTCTATTCCAACTTCATCCTTGTCACTTTCTTCTATATCCTTATCTTTTGGCTTAATAGTGACAACATTGACAAAGTGGACGTGTTTGGATGACAAGGGGTCCTTAATTTGGATTCCGCTATTTGCGTCCCTAGTGTCCTTCCTAGGTGTAGTTAGCGCTTGGTTGTTGAGGGCTTTCAACAGGTTATCAATCTTATTGGTCATCTCCGTTTGTTGTTGATTGAATTCAGTTTCAAACTTAGCTATGCGAGCTTCTTGAGATGCCATAAACTTGGACATCAATCCCTCAAGATTATTGGTACTACCATAGTTATTAGAAGGATTGTTGTTGAAAGTGCGGTTGGAGGGTGGACCGTTTGGTTGGTAACGATTAGGCGGATTGGAAGAATTGTTTTGGTTTTGTTTCCACCTAAGGTTCGGGTGATTTTTCCAAGAAGGGTTGTAGGAATCACCGTAAGGGTTTGGCTCAGGTTTGAAAGTGTACCACTTATCTCCCGCTTCATCGGTACGCGAAGATGCGTAGTCCGCAAAAGATGTTTCGGGGAGTTCCACGCAATCACGAGTGTCATGGGGACCACTACATAATTCGCATGAAGAAGTGATTTTGTTCACTTGGCTTGAAGGCTTACGAGCTTCGTAAGATTTCATGAGAAACTTGACTTGGTCCTCAAGTTCCATGATCCTACGGTTGGGAGTGCTAGAATTGTTTGAAGGCAAAGATATTGCCTTGACCATTTTGTTCAAATCACGGGGATCATTCCAACTTTCGTTGTCATAGAGAGCAAGATCTTCTATGAGTTCCCATGATTCTTCCGCACTTAGATCACGTAGCTTACCACCGGCCGATTGGTCAATGGTCCGCCTTGTGGAGAGATCGATATGGTCATAGAAGATTTGGACTTGGAGCCAAAGATCTATGCCATGATGAGGGACTTTTTGGAGTAAGTCCTTGAAACAAGTCCATGCTTCATATAGAGTTTCACCTTGACGTTGTTGGAACATCAAGATATCATTTCTAAGCTTGGTAGTTCTCCCCGGTGGGAAAAATTGAGCAAGGAAACGAGTGGTGAGATCATCCCATGAGGTGATGGATCCCGCGGGTAAACGTTCAAGCCATTGACTAGCTTGATCACGTACAGAGAATTGGAATAGGCGTAATCGGGTCGACTCTCTAGTTGTAACATCAAGGTCTATAGAATCTACGATTTTAAGGAAGTCCTTGAGATGTTGGTTAAGATCTTCGGAACGAAGTCCATGGAATGCACATCCGCTTTGCACCAACCGAATGGTGTCGGATCGTAAGGGGGACACATTGGCTCCTTGAGTGAGCTCAATAGTGTTTCGATAGCCCTGGTGGCTAGGACGGGAATACTCTCCTAGGGTTCGGGGCCTAAGAGGTTGGTTTGCTAGTGGTGGGTTTTGTGGGTGGTTTTGTTGTGGTGGGTTGATGGGTTCAAAGATGTTACCACCTTCCATGATGTCGGTTGATAAAGATTACGAACAACGAAACGAAGAAATAAGATAGACTAAAGAAAACCGAAAAATAAAAATAAAATCTTACTAGAAAGGAATCTAGCAAGTGGACCTAATAAAAAGAAATCCTAACCTAGACAATAACTATTCCCCGGGCTGCGGCGCCAAAAACTTGATGCGTGGGAATTGCACCAGGCTTTACCTCTCGAGGGATCTCGAGAAGCTTACAACCCCCACCAGGCAGTGTACCTGATCGTTGTAGTATAGTATAATGACAAGTACCGGGGGATTGATCGTTCAACTCAGGAATAGTGTCGCTAGGATTAGAAAGCCTAAAAATTAAGTCTAGAGGTGAGGGATGATTCTTTTTGTATTTTTATATTTTTATAAAAGCAATTAAAATCTCGGGTTTTGGAAGAGTGGGCGAAATTAGTTGCTAATCAACTAACCCAATAACTAAAGATGAAATCAAAATAAAATAACAAAAATGTAAATAAAGCTAATTAAACTAGTGGTGTGAACAATAAATGGGAAAATTGTGTTTACTTAGATTTCATTACTCCCTAGATATCTTTTACAGGTTGATAGTTTGTTATAATAACGTGGATGACGGGTTATATTCCTTAATACCAATCGTGGGGTGGCGTACGTACTTCCCCAACTCTATAAGCTCCTACTTCACTCCTATGTCGAGCCTGCAAGAAGCTCCTAACATGGGATCATTAGAATTCGCTCATGCATTAAATATAACCATAAAAACCTAGTACGCATTGGTTCATGCTTCTTAAGACGTTCAAGCAAGTTACCCTATGGAAGTCTGCCAGTTTTTTTAAGCCTAACATCGAAATCATTCATCCGTAACAACTATAAACAAGCAATCAACCCATAATCAACATCTAGGTTTCACTACATCTAAGCAAACATACAAGAGATGTAGCCTAGCATGTTAAAATCAAGACAAGCGTAAGATATATTCAAACAACACATAGACATATTGAATGAATTGAAAGGATACTTATCTTAATTGAACATGAAAGGTTTCAAAGGGTAAAAACCCTTGAAAATACTGATAAAATCATGCTAGGGTTTCTCCAAGTTATCCCTCTAATTGTCCTCTCTTAATGAATGAAAATTACAAAACTATATATAGATTTTCCAACGTGATGGCGTCAAGAAGAAATATCTGACGCCGTCAACTCGCCGCCAATAATAATATCGGATTGCCT